>JAQGAS010000393.1:0-54315 GCA_034686365.1 Pachymerium ferrugineum | reverse complement strand
ACCCCATTGGTACAATTCGGATCTCGATCCACAAATTGAGATAGGCAGTAATCCTTTCCAGAGTATTAATTTGAACTCGTCCCCTTTAGGACTATGACAGGATAGAGGTGACACAGACTCTATTGAAAAGCCATTTTTATCCCAAATGGTACCGGTATTCATTACACTTTGCAAATAAAAAGAAATTAGACTTGGTCCATTATGAGTTAAACAGCTGAACACACTTCCTAATACTTTTTCTTCAATTCCCTAATTTTACTACAGCAGTTCAACAACCTCACATCATTTAATACAAAAATGTTGCCCATGCAGTTGCCAAAAATTTTAAAGTACAGCTAAACTTTGACAACTGCCACCCAAACTAAACTTCCAACTTTAGTACTTGCCCAAACTTTAATCCAATTCCAACTTGAAACAAACTCAAATGTAGAATAATTTCATTCTATTAAAATTCAGCTCATACAAACTCAGTATTTCATTCCCAAACTTCATCCTCTGGGTATAAAAATAAAGAAATACAAAACCTTATTAAAGATCATACCCAGCTATATAAAAGATTAGATGACCTGCATTACCCACCACTCACCATATTGATACTCTCCATCAGAAAACTCCTTAGGGAATCAATGATATTACTCAACGTTTGTTTTTCCATTAAGTAGACAGGCAACCTTTTTCTGATTGATTACCCAAGCTAATTACCTCTCTTCTTCTTCTTTTTCAGGTGACAGTCAAGGACAGCATTTTACATTTTAATAAAAATTGTTCTCAAAAACTTATCAATTTTTTAAAGTTTTCCTCTTCAATAATTCACATATTTTTAAACTCATTTACCAAGATTAGAAGGAAATTTTAATCCGTTGTTAGCTTCAATTACATTTCAAAATAGTTTTGACACTAGAGGAACTTTATTTAATCCGGGATTAACTGAACCAAATGTTATTAAAATGTATGCATTGCACTATTGCTTTCTTAATATTGATGATACATTTGGCATTTAGATTTGCTTAAATGAATTTCTCCTAGGTAAACTTATGATTTTTCAATGTTTATTTAATCGTAAAAAACTTAATCTTTTAAACCGTATTCTTTTAGCTGCTGCATTCATCTTTAACTCGTGTTTGCTTTTGTGACTCTTTAGGGGATGTTTGTATACATTTTTATGCATTATTGATCTATTTTTTGTTTCTAAATGTCTGAAATGCATAAACAAGTAGGAGAATATGGGTAGGTTGTAAGAAGGACAGTTTAGTTGGTGGTCAACAAAATTTTGTTTTGATAGCGGAAGAATGTCGAGTTAAAATCAGAAAATGGCGAATTTGGATGCTGTAGTTAAATCTCTAAAAGTTAAATCATAAGAATCTGAAATCTTTGAAGTAATTCCCACGACTTTCAATCTGGAAATGAAATCTCTGAATCTCTAAGTGAATTCCTTGACTTTGAATTTCCTAATGAAATTCTCATGTCTTTGAATCTCTAAGTGAAATCTTAAATCTCAATCTTTAAATGAAATCCTTGCCTTTGAATCTCAAAATAAAATTCTTAAATTTTGGAATCTCTAAGTGAAATCCTTAAATCTCAAAATAAAATCTTTACATTTTTAAATCTTTAAGTGAAATCCTTAAATCTTTGAATCTCCAAATGAAATCCTTAAATTTTTGAATCTCCAAATGAAATCTATAAATTTTTAAATCTCTTAAGTGAATTCCTTACATTTTTGAATATCCAAATTAAATTCTTAAATTTTTGAATCTTTAAATCTTCGAATCTCAAAATGAAATGCTTACATTATTAAATCTCTAATTGAAATCCTTAAATCTTTGAATTTCCAAATGAAATCCTAAATCTTTGAATCTCCAAATTAAATTCTTAAATTTTTGAATCTTTAAATCTTCGAATCTTAAAATGAAATCTTTAAATCTTCGAATCTCTAAATGAAAACCTTGTTAAATTTATTCACCAAAGCATTAAATGTTGGTGGAAACACTTGTAATACAACCAAACCGTCCATAGCTATTAATTTACTTAAACCCTAGGAAACGTCTTCCAATTATTCACATTCATCCCATAAATTGGTTCACTCACCCTTTTAAACTCTCACGGAATTAGCGAAAACAAAAATTTAAGCAAAATAAATTTCAACCGATCTGACAAGCGGCCTGAATTCCCAAACACTCCCACTCCTGATTTCTTAAGCCTCATCGATTTATCAATACAACCCAGAAGGGAAAAAAAAAAACCCCTCCTTTTACAAATTGCCCTTGATGAAGCCGTCTTAGATTTCAATGAGTGAGAAACTCCTTCCCTCAACTTAAAAAAAAAAAAAAACTTACACTTTTTATCGGATCAGGAAACTAAAAAAACGCTTTCAAAGGAAGTGTCAAGTCATATGCATATTTTAGATAGTTGGATGTTTTGCCGCTAGGAGGAGATTTTTTTCTAAACCCGTATAAAAAGGTGCAGAAAAGTGCTTCTCATTTCCCACGTAATGGGCGAGTAAATTTGTCTTTTTTTCTCGCTTATTTCATTTTATAAAACACGTAAATTGTATTTTGTTGCTTGTTATTAAAGACTAAAGCAACGGAGTTTTTTCCTCCCGATAATGAAATAGTGAAATTTAAAAAAAATGTTACAACTTACTTTAACTGTTTACAAAATGTTGGTTCAAGTAGTGGCGAAAATTCGTTTTAATTCCAGCGGTAATTGACTAGTGGTTAATTACATCAGTTTCTTTTCGGAATTGAGGGCTGCAAGGAGAAAAGTTTTATTAATTTGGTGTTTTTATAAGTAGTGAAAGTGACTACTTGCATTTAAAGTAATTGAAATAATTAAGCTTATTAATGTTATTTTTATTCGAGGGTCTCGCTTAAACTTTCTTTATTTTTGAATAATAAATTTAGAAGAAAAAAAATTCAATTAATTCCGAGTTATGAATTTAAACGAGTTGGAATGGGTGATTAAAAATGTAATTACGTTTAATAAAAATTCAATATTTATTTGGTGATTGTGAATACTGCGAGGAAAAAAAGAAAAAATAGCTAAAAAGAATATCACTCCCCTAAATCAACCAAATATACTAAGTAAAATTATAATCTCTCCTATTAAATTAATACTAGGTGGAGCTGCTATGTTACACACTCTGAATAAGATTCATCATAAAGATAATAATAAAACTTAAGAGACAAACCCCTATTAAATGTTTATACAAACAAATTAATTTAATTTTTTGATTTACCTGCGAAGAAATTCGTGTACGATGATCGGCTGGCTCGTTCACAAATCGGCGTTTTCATTTTTATTAAAATGATGATTGAGCTGTTTAACCTAAATGAGAATATTATTTTTGTAACATTACGGTTAATTAATAGGTTTATTTCGTCTCGTTTTACCCCAAATTGTGCGGTGAAGGCGAAGACGTAAAGCACGAGCCGCCATTTTTTCCCTCGCAGCTGATGCCATGCCAGTATCGCAGTGACCGGCTAACGTTTCTAACATCAAGAAAAAGATTTACGAGAGTTATTTTCCTTGAAATTTCTTGTTATAAAATTAAATTTAGCTTTTAATCGTTCAAATATTAAAATTTACTTACTGAACTCAAATCGGAAATCTCGAATTGCCTGGCTCGTTCACAAATCGGCGTTTTCATTTTTATTAAAATGATGATTGAGCTGTTTAACCTAAATGAGAATATTATTTTTGTAACATTACGGTTAATTAATATATTTATTTCGTCTCGTTTTACCCCAAATTGTGCGGTGAAGGCGAAGGCGAAGGCGAAGACGTAAAGCACGAGCCGCCATTTTTTCCCTCGCAGCTGATGCAGTACCGCAGTGATCGGCTAACGTTTCTAACATCAAGAAAAAAGATTTACGAGTTATTTTCTTTGAAATTTCTTGTTATAATATTAAATTTAGCTTTTAATCGTTCAAATATTAAAATTTACTTACTGAACTCAAATCGGAAATCTCGAACTGCCTGTCCTATGGTGTGAGAACAGTTAACCTTCTATGCTATTAATATTGGTTCCTTCGTATGAAAAAAATTCTCACAAATAGCCTTATAAATATATACCAGATATTCACTTCAAATCTTCATTATATAGCTTCACAAATGCTTGATGGACATTATCACGACATTTCTTCCTAAGCGACCAACCACACTCCTCGTTACAATTCACCAACCACACGAAGCTTTTTGAAGCGGCTGCGATTATAGTAGAAACAAACATTGCCGAAATATGGCTCGTTTTGCTGGGCTATTAAGCGTAATTAGGTTTTGGGCGGGTGATTTGTGGATAAAGGAAGTTGTAATTACGTAAATTGCGAGAATTTCTCATGTTTATGTTGTTTTACATCTCGAGAATAAACAGATGCGAGTTAATTGCTTGGATTATGCGAACTTCTGTGCGGATTGAGGAGGTTTTATTGGTTGTCAGGAGTAAGAAAGCTAAAGGGGCTAGATCCTGTCAGCAGGATGCCACTTACTACGTCATTTAACATCGCGTAAATTAACTAAGCGTTGTTTTAAAAATGAGCGATGACGTCACAGTGTAATAGAGCTAAATTTCTCGAGATTCTGGAATAACAACCAGCCAATATTACATTATATATTTTATTAATTCGTTGTACCTATTTTTATGTACAAATATAATAAATGCATTAAAATAATTTGATAGTTAACACTTTGAAGTAGCTGCACGAGTTGTTTAGAAATTCATTTTTCAAGTCTTTTTTCCAAAATTAATAATTGACATGAGCAGTTCACATTAAAAACATTTGTTCAATGTTTTCATATTTTTTTTTCATATTAAATGAGAAATGAAAAAATAATTTAACCAAACCTTAGTGCTGAAAATTCAGCATCCCCTTTAACTGTAAAAATGCAGAAAGAATGTAAACAAATAATATTGAAAGTATGTTGTTTTCCTACCTTAATTTTCAGCTTAATGGCAATGGAAAGTGTTCAATCAATTTTCAACACCTGGGAAAGAGAAAGTGAGAAAAAATATTAAAAGAAATTGTAAAATTAATCAATGTCTTTTTTTTTCTAAAGAAAGAAAATCCTTGGAGAATTGGCACAAAAGAAATTGGAATGCTTCCAAAAATAAGAAAAATTATTTTTTTAGAGGATCTAGATTTGTGTAAACTTGGTTTTAACACCTTTGAAAATGATTTAGCAAAGCCTGAAAAGATTTTTTTTTTGTGGTTAGACTTAGAAAAACATTTACATTATAAAAATTGTGAAAATGCATTTAGAAAAACTGAAATGTTATAAATATTTACAGGAATTTGCACCAATTCGAAAATTGCCTTTTCAAGAAACAATGCATTTACTTGCGGTGTTGTTGACATTGATAAGAAAATCTTTTTATTTACAGTTATCCACTGTCATAGGGGATTTTCAAATAGAGACTGAGATGCATTGTGGGCATTCTTTGTTCTGTCGCATATAGCAAAGTACTTACATTTCAATAAAAGACACAAGACATGGCACTGTAGCATTCATGAGGAAAGCAGATTTAAGCAGACAATCAATAGAGGTCGAGCAACTTGCATTCCACATTAGTAAAAAGGAAAATTTCTCTCTTAACTCTCTGCACTAAGCAAGTACCTGCCCTTGCGTAAACTTTTGGATTGCAATTTTCTATCTGTTCTTACTTTAAATTCCAATAGGTATTTGTTAAAGGGAAACCATAAGGAACCAACAGGAACAGTATAGGGAACCTATTAGACATTCAAAGTGTAAACCCCAGCAGGGAGAACAAGTCAAATTACAATGGCAAAGTCAAACACAAACCAATAACACCGGACAGACTACAGCAAACCAGACAAAGACAAAAACTTCACAACCAACACAAAACCTCCCAATAAATATGTTTCCAAATGGGTCCAATTGGGATCTTGTTGGATTCATATAAAAAAACTATTGGTGACAAACTAGTCACAGCAACGTTACTCCCATTTCCCATAGACTGGTGAGACTTACTTAAAGTAAAACCACAGATTATGTATCCTATACCCAAATGGGACACGGCATAGGCAAAACTGAAAACCAGAAATCACTAGCAATCCTAGCGAAAGAAAGGATACCGGTACCTTACCGGCTTCTCTTAATGTACTGAAGCAAATGCTTTGCAACTCTTCTTTGAAACCATATTTTATAATTTCATTTTCTTCTTACATGACCCAACACCTCTCAATACAATGTGTGGAGAAAGTTTCTTTCTACTTTGTGCCGGTTTTCCTATCATCCTAATCCCTTCCCTCTGTCTGCCGTTGAGAGAAAAACCTGTGGGTGGCAGGAACTCTCCGTAGAGTAAAGCATTAACTGAATTATTTCCTATTATTAAGTATTAACAAAATGTGAACACTTGACTAGTTAAACATTGGTGACATTTCAAAGACATTTCAAAAAAGTATTTCAACAGAATATAAACACAAACTGTCACTCATTCATCACAAGAACCTCAACCATTTCTTATCCAAAAAATCAATTCAAATTCAATAAAAAAATTTGGACAAAATAGAATTTCTCACCTGATGCAGGTGAAAGAAACACGATCCATAATCAATTTCTTCCAGGTGATTTCTAAGAAGAAAAATAAAAAAAAGAGTAAATTAAAAAATTATTAACCCAAATGATTTAATACACTTTCTTTCAAAAATTCAAACTTAATTAGTACAAAATGAAAAGAAAGTTATGCAAATAAGCTGATAAAGGTGGTTGGTAGTAATTATTGTCTGGCAAAATGAACGTTCTCTTCGACTTCCAATTGAATCCTTATTAAGAAGCAAACAGAATTAAGATTCTTGTGTCGATTAATTAAAAGCGTGACGTCACTACAGATGCTCCATTTAAGTCAAGATTGTTTAAGGCATTGTCTGTAAATTAAATTCTCCTTTGTAGATTAAAATCGTTAATACATGGGCGGCAATTGTGAGGTTATTGATTGGTTACAAGTTGATTAAAAACCTGTGTTCAAAGTTGGAGTTTGCTGCCAAAAAAGTTATTGTGTTATAGTAGAGAAGAAGAAAAAAACGTATGATTAAAGTGGGTTTGGTCAGAAAATAGTTCAAGGAAATTGGAAATGGATTTAACTGAAGAAAAATTTTTTCTTTTTAAATCCCATTGGCCAAATGTAACAAACGTCTGGGGGATTAGGTAATACTTTTCCTTAGAAGACTTATGTCTTATATAAGTTGCTTTACATTAAAGAGAGTAGGAGATCTTAAAATAAGTTCAAAAACTGTAATGACAAGAATAAAGTACATAAAAGATTACAAACCGAAACCTACAGTATTCTATTTGACTTCCCCAAGGAGGCTAAAGAGGATTCTGGAGATCCCATGGGGACTGTGTGGAAGTAGGGATTTGGACATGCCTATTTTCTTTATATTGTGTTCTTTGAAAAAAGAATGTCCTGATTAGTTCAAATGAAATTGGTTTGTAATAAAGTTGGGTTAATTGTTTCTGGTGACATAAATTGAATCAAATTTAGGCACTGGTCAAAAGTACTAGAACAAAGAAATATAAATCTTAAATCTCTTGTTTCAAATTCAACCATTGAGAAATTGGGTTAGTCTCTCAAAATTGATTCATATTACCAAAATAGTCAGTTTTTGCCTGTGACTCAAATTGAGGCAATGTTATGTAGCTGAAATCTTATGACTTATAAAGGCTTAGTATTTGAACTTAAAAACTAGTCAAAAATAGCTCATTTTCAATTACTGTGACCGTTGTATAAACTGGGTCACCTTTAACCTCATTGCGAACTGTGTTTTATCTTTAAACAATGACAAACTAGGACCACTCAAATAAACCAGTTAGTTCTTTGACTCAAAAATGGATGCTGATAGTTACCAAAATTGAGTCAGCTTTAACTTCTGATAGAAAATTGAACCACCTTTAACTACTCACAAAAAATTGAGACACCTTTTAACTACTCACAAAAAATTGAGACACCTTTTAACTGCTCACAGAAATTGAGTCAAAACCAACTAATTTTGACCCACTCAATCTTTTAACCAAACTGGATAGAGTTCAATACATTAAGTACTGCTGATGACCCAATTTTTAAAATATTGACTTTTCTGTACCTATTAAGTCAAATATCAATGAAGACTAGCAAACACATCTTTTAGTGAAGCCACCTCGAGTTGACATTCTGCACTGCAATGTTTATAAAACAATACAATATTGTTTTAAACAACTACAGAAGCTCCCTGTAACAGTCACAATGTGTAAACATTTCAAATTACATTAAAATATTAAATAATCTATTTGTGTAAGAAAACTTTTAACCTTGTTAAAGAAGACAACTTGATGAATAGTCATTAACTGAAAGTGACAAGAAAGGAGGAGTAACCTTTAGCAATATTTAGACATAAAAAAAATGAACAGCTGTGCTTTAAAAACTTCTTTTTGACAATGATTAACAACTGAGTTTCAAAAAATAGACACTATCAATTCACAACTGCTCAAAGGAGAAGTTTTAAGTGGACTGTAAATGGGTAAAACATGTGTGAAACTAACCTTTCACTACTGATTGACGTTTTGGTCAATTTAGGTTAAATACAATCCTAAGAAAAATGTCAATTTGCATCATTAAAGAGTCAAAACTAAGCAATCATACATTTCAAAGTTCAGACCATAACATTAGTCATGCATTTTCAAAACATGACATCATGTCTCAGCTATATTGATGCCAATTTAGATAATCCCCGTCAACCTTTCCCCAGATCAGAGCCAGTTTCTGGCTTACTATCAAGTTCAAATGTCATCAAAAATTTCAAATTGTAGTTTCCAATTTCAAACTCAATATCAATTTGCAATTGCAGATTATCTATAAAAATGTAACAGCATTAATATGAAGTAATATTATCAATACCAAGTTCACTGAAATAAAGTTGACGAGTAAATCGTCATTGCCACTTCCAATTGGAATCTAACAAGCCATTATTGGACTTACGGGAAACTAACTGAAAGTTAATATATGTTAACCAATTGAAAGTTAATATATGTTAAACAAATGAAAGTTAAAGTTAACATATGTTAACCAATTGAAAGTTAATATATGTTAAACAAATAAAAGTTAAAGTTAACATATGTTAAACAAATGAAAGTTAAGGTTAACATATGTTAAACAAATGAAAGTTAAAGTTAATATATGTTAAACAAATGAAAGTTAAAGTTAATATATGTTAAACAAATGAAAGTTAAAGTTAATGTATGTTAACTTAACCAACTTACCATACCAACTACAAAATGATTTAATTTTGCTTCTAATTGATTTTGTCCAGCATAGTTGGTCTGGCAGTTGGGTGGGACATTGAAGTAAAATTATTATTAAATTTACACGTTCCAAGAAACACATTGGCTTTGATTTCTCTTTGAACTACTGAACCCACTGCCCTTAGATGAAATGTAGTTTGAAAATCAATATACCACAAGATTTCGTGTTAGGACTTCTCTGTGTGTCTTCAAACTCAATAGTATTGAACTCAATCAATTTACCCTGCCCCCCGATACAGAATGGTTAAGAAAACAATCCAATTTCCAACTTCTGCACTCGTGTGTGAAAACTTAAAGATCTAGGTTATAAAAAGAGGGCAAAATCTATAAATTCCATTTCTTACTGTTTCTTGACACTTCCCCTAGGTCACACTCCAAAAGGCCAAATGAGAGTTTAACTCTGGTAGAGTGCCAGGAAAGTACATATTTACTTCTTTCTACTTTCACATAAAATTCAGGGTGTTGATGGAGTCGTAAGAGTTTGTTATCGAGCAAAACATTTTCTTCAAAATAGATGTTCAATATTTATGATGACGTTTTACCTAAATAACACCTTTTATATTGGTCTGAATAGTCAAGGTTAGGTAATGACTGTAATTTCAAATTGTATTTTGTTAAATTTATAACTTCTAATTAGATAATTAGATTCTTTTGTAACACATTAAAAAGAGCTTATTGATATTAATTCGTCAGGGGATACATCAATAACACAAATTGGGTCACCAATTGGCAGAGGTCACTTTACATTTTACAATAATTTTACAATAAAGTGAAATGACTCAATTTAGGGTGGTTGATGCAATTTGTTAGTAATGAAAATTATATTTAATTTGGGTCATTTTTTGGGTTATGTGACATAAAAAGTTGCTATTATTAAGGTGTGTAATCTTTGTTCTTTACTTTGGAGGTATGTTGGTTCATTGACCCAATTTCTGTTAGTTCAATGGTTGAATTTCCCAATTTTTGAGTTTATTTTTAACTAATTAGTACTGGTAGCCCAATTAGAGTTGAGTTTACCTTCACTATTAACGTTGACCCAATAAATTCTGGTTTAATTTTGTAATAGTTTTTGAGTCAATGAAGTGAATTAACCCAATTTAATTGAAAGATGGAATTTGCATCTGCTAAATGTCTCTTACTTGAGTCAATACTAATCTTAAAATTGCTCACTTCTCTCTTTTAATTGTAGTTTTTGAATATGACCATTATAATAAGTAGTGTTAAGTCTAGCCACCAATTGGGTCAACCAATCAACCCAACTTTATTTAATGGCTGAATTGATTCAATGTTGATTTCAATTTCTTTTACCAGAACTTGGGCCACAATTACTCACAGCTGAATCACATTGACCCAAATTGATATAATATTGATTCAATTTACAGTGGGCCTAACTTGAGTTTTACAATCAAAAATTAGCAAACTTTATCTGTCATGCAATTCACAATGGAGATGAAAACACTATAAAAGTAGAGAGTTTTGAGACATTCAGCAGATGCAAATTCCATCATTGGTTCAATTCACGTCCATTCACACTTGGACATGTCTTCCTTCACAAATGACTATTTCATTTCCTTCTCCTATTTACAACAAATAAAGTTTCACAACTACTGTAAACTTCCCCTAAAATGAGAGAAAGAAATCCAATCTTTGCGTAGGAAGTTTACCTTACACAATGCAAATACAAACCTCAGCACTAAGACTTTTCGTTTTTGGGCAACTTTTCAACATAACAATTCAAGAAGTTGAGTAATCAATCCTACAAAGACAAATATTTTTCCACCTAAGTTGGCAACAACTGTCTATGGGAATTACAATTGAATCACCTGATTGCTCTTCTCCTATAAAACCCATTTTGTGTTACATTTTCCCAGTTGTTTTTGATATTTTGTTTTTAAAAAAAAAAATGACAAAGGTAAGCTACAGGTATTAGTGGGAGTTTTCCCCTTCTGGAAATAGAACTTTAAAAATCCATTAGAATTTTTAATGTTAGCTTAAGGGATGAAACTAATAAAGATTAATCTGAAAAAATCTGAAAAAATAAAGTGATTAAATTGGATTATGTTACACAAATTTGCTTTGACTTTTATCTCATAGGATCATGATTTCATAATCTGTAGAAGAAAAATTGTACCAAAATTTGAGTTTAATTACACTGGGATGACCTGAAATAAAAAACAAGTGATTAATTGCTGCAAAAAATAAGTTTTAGGGATTATTTTTTTAAAGTGTTAATTTTTTTTATTAGTTTCACAGTTTCTAGAAATAATTTATAAAATAAGCATCATTTAATAATGCTAACTATAAATTCCATCTGAACATATAAAAACAAAAGGGTTAAAAGAATATTTTAATGTTATTTAAATATTTCTTTTTAATTTTAACTAAATCTTGTTAAATATTTTAGAATTTTTTAGAATACCATTTAGAGAGAATATTTGCAAAAATTTATATATATATAAAAATGAATATTTTTTATAATTTCAATTTTTAAAAAATATTCAAAGTTAATTTGTATAAAAATTTAATTTTTTTTACATTGTATTTTAAGATTTCATTCTTTTTTTAAATATTTATTTTTATAGAATGAATGAAAAATTATATATTTAGTGTGAATTTATAATTAGCATGTATTTTAGGATGAAATTAAAATTGAATTTGTGCAAAGAAAGAAGAAATTCATAGAAATAGAGAAAAAAAAACTTTTAAATATAAAAAAAAAACACTATTTTTATAATTAACTTGAAAAATTATAAAAATTAAAATAATCAAACAATTTTTTTTTTTTAAATGAGACATTTTAAAAACATTTACCTTCTCATTTTAATTTTTCTTCGGAGCCTTGTAATATTTGTTCTTGCCTTTTGGTACCTAACTCTGAACCAATTTATTAAAAAAAATATTTTTTATGGTGTATAAGTATTCTAATTTTTTTAGTGATAAAAAAATAACTTTAACCATTTTCCATCAAAAATTGTTAATAAATTAATTGATTAATTAAATTAATTTTTTTAAAAAAAAAATAATCAAAAAAGTTACCACTTTTTAAATTTATTTGTTAGCAAAAGTTAGTACATCATTTTTAAACACCAAATGGTTATTTTAACAATACCCATACATGCATTTTGTTGAAAAATTAATTTGTATATTCAAACACCGAACCCCTTTAATAAAAAAAAAAAAAAAATTAATAAATTTTCCCATCATGCAAATAGCACAGTAAAATTTTTCTTTTCATCACCAATTTGTGTGAAATTTATTTTTCCAAAAATAATAATTAATAATAAAATTAAAAAATAAAATTCAACACACATTGTTCCATCTGACAACATGTCTATCTAAAAATCTCAACCTACACAACGATACAAAGCCTCAAAGATTATTACATATCCTTGTATACATATCCAAAGGGGTGAGGGTAAAAAGGTACAAATTACGTCATTTTTATAAGTTGTATAATTTTTTTTTTTTTTGTTTTGTTTGAGGTGGGGAATTTTGTTTTGTATATACGTCATCGGCTGGATTACGTCATGAGGTCGAGGGTCCATTTATATTCTAACTAATTTTTTTATATAATATATATATATATGTATGTGATGAGAAATAATAATAACAAGGGGATGTAGATTGACAAGAATGTAACACTTGCTTTTGTTTTTTAATGTTTTTTAAATTATTTTAAGTTTTTTAAGTCACGTGTTGGCAAAGAGGTTAAAAATTTCTGTGTTCAAAAACTTTCTTGTAACCTTAATGGCAGGCATTGGCGGATGAGTCTACAATAAATAATTAAGGCTATTGCAAAATGAGTATAGCATATTTGGAGCCGTTATAAATTGCGGTTTAACGGATCTTAACCCGTTATAGTCTGAGGTTGGTGAATCTGGAGTCATTTAGAATGACTCTAGGGAATCTGGAGTCATTTAGAACGACTTTGGTGTTGTTGAGAACTATTTAGGGCAACACTAGTCGGAGTCGTCTGCAACGTCTGACTCTAATGGATCTGGAACCCGATTTTGAGATTTTTTAGATTGAAGTTGACAGATCCGGAGTTAATGTAGACTAAGGTTTAACTGATCTTGAACATTTTACACTGAATGAAATGGATCTGGAGTTATTATAGACCGAGGTTAATGGATCTGAAGCTTTTATTTAGACTGACTTTCTCAGATCCAGAGTTATTAAAACTGATTCTAACAACTTCGGAGTCATTTCAACTGACTCCAACAGCTCCAGAGCCATTTAAACAGACTCTAACCGCTCCAGAACCATTTGGAGTCATTAAAACTGTTTCTAACAGCTCCACAGCCGTTTAGAGAGAATCTAACTGATCCAGAGCCATTTCAACTGACTCAACAACACCAGCCATTTAAACTGGCTTTAACTGCTCCAGAACCATTTGGAGTCATTAAAATTGTTCTAACAGCTCCACAGCCGTTTAAAGAGACTCTAACTGCTCCAGAGCCATTTAAACTTACTCTACAACTCCAGAACCCTTTAAACTTACTCTACAACTCCAGAGACCTTTAACTGACTAACAACCCCAGAGCCATTTAAACAGACTCTAACCGCTCCAGAACCATTTGGAGTCATTAAAACTGGTTCTAACAGCTCCACAGCCGTTTAGAGAGAATCTAAATGATCCAGAGCCATTTCAACTGACTCAACAACTCCAGCCATTTAAACTGGCTGTAACTGCTCCAGAACCATTTGGAGTCATTAAAACTGTTCTAACAGCTCCACAGCCCTTTAAAGAGACTCTAACTGCTCCAGAGCCGTTTAAACTTACTCTACAACTCCAGAGCCCTTTAAACATACTCTACAACCCCATAGCCATTTAAACTGACTCTAACTGCTCCAGAGAGCCATTTCAACTGACTACAGAGCTCCAGAACCAATTGCAACCATTTAAACTGACTCTAAAAACTCCAAAGCCATTTTCCTTAAAGACTTATTTAGACACAAGTGTAGAAGATCCGGAGTCATTACAGACTTAAGTTAACCAATACGAAATTCTTATTGCGACAAACTTTAGTATTACACAGCAGGCGATCTCGCTTAATCTACAAGAATTGTTTAGTGGGAATAACCAAGCAAGCGACCAATTCTTTGCCTCTCAGTAAGTCTTAGTACAACCAAACACGTGACAAACTCTTAATGCACACAAAATTCTGTTCTAAATACCAAATCACAAAATAATTGATAACTTTTTCTAAGAAAGAAAAGAAAAGAAAAAAAAAAAAAAAAAAAAGACGTGTGTTATACACTTGTAACTCTACATTCACCTAACAATACTTAATTAAAATAATTAATAGGAAAGAAAATACTGACAACTTACTCCTAATTAGGATAATACTGAAATTCACAAACTTAACCAGTAAAGGAGTTTGAAAATAAAAATTAAATTTTCATAAAAATAACAAAATAAAACAAAAAAAGGGTTTTTCTTTTTCAAAACTTTTTCTTTTAAATGTGATAAATTTTTTTTTTTTTTTTTTTTTTTTGGGTTTATTTTCCAAAAAAAAAAAAATTTTTTTTATAATATCCACTTATCCAAAGAATTACTACACTTAAATGAGACATTATACACCTAAAATACAAACTAAACAAAAAACTATTTCATCTCCAAATACGTTTAAATGGGATAGAAAAAAAAAAATTGCCGCTAAATTACACTATAAAAATAAAAAATTATAAAACTACCAAAAAAAAAAAAGATTTCTAAGCTTTTCTAATTTATCAAATTGTGCATTTTTTTTTTTTTTTTTTGTAAAAAGTGAAATATTATAAATTGTGAGAGAGAAAAAAAAATGGGAGTAAACAAAAGTTTTTTTGAGCATTGTTTTGTATACAGTGTAGCAAGCATAAAAGCAATTGTGGATTATTTTTGGAGATTGTTTTTATAAAGTTGGGACAGATGGGAAATTTTTTTTTTTCATTTTCAATTTTTTTGTTACAACACCAAAAAGGGATTTCACATGAGCAAGTTTGTCCCGGATTATGATGATATGATAGAGAAGATTAATTTAAACATAAAAAAATTATTAATAATTATAATAATGATGACAAGAAAGATTTGTTTCTTTCGTGATATTGTTACAATACAACAAAGTTTGTTGTTATAATGGAAGAACAAATTTCAAAATATTTTTCTTCATTATTATTATTATAATGAGCAATGTTTTGGACGAAGAGAAACAATTTTAATATTAAAAATAATTTTTTTTTTTTTTTTAGAATTTTATTAGAATTTAATTTTAGAATTTTTTAAAACTGAAAATTATTATTATAATTAAATGTATTTTTTAAAGTGAAATTGTTTTTTTTTTTTTTTTTTTAAATCGAATAATTATTTTATAAACTAATTAAATTGTTAAAAAGAGGAACTCTGTTAACTACAAAACGAAAGGAAAAATAGAAAATAATGGATCGTGTAGCCATTTTGGAAAATACCTTATGTTTTATGGCCCGTCGAATAAGGTTAACGTCTGCTTCACATGTCTTAATAACGCGGTACTTGTGGTGGTGGATAAGGGTGTTCTCTATAGGCACCACGAGTCGAGTTGGTCCTTGCCTTGAGTCGAGTTTCATTTCCGGGTCGCCATTCTTCAGCTGTAAAAAAAAATTTTAAATTCATTAATTTGGGTGGAATCAATTGATTACAGATATCAATAAAATTAAAAGTTGGGAAAAATATAAACTGCATCTTAATAAAATCCTTGTAAACTCTCTTTGAATCAACTTAAAGGGGTAGTAACTTGGTTTGATTTTTTTACATTAAATTGTATAGAATGAAATTCGTCATTGAATGATATATTTCTATTGCAACAAAAACTTTTGAAGATAACATAAAGAAATTAACATAAAAGCCACCATGAACAACCACGAGAAATTACGAGACTTGAACGGCAGAATGTTCTTCTCCACTTGCAATAAAATCAAATCTATTCAGTCATAAGTTTTGCTTGTAACTTAAAAAATCTCCTTCCCCCCACCCCCCCAAAAAAACTAGTAATACAAATTTTTCACAATGGTATTATAAGCCACAACTCCCCCTTTAATTTAATTTTTTTAAAAAATTATGTAAACTTTATACTTTAACTTTTTAAAACTCTAATCTATTATTGGAGAAACTAACTCCTACACTTAATTCCCAGAAATGACAAGGAAATAACAAAACTCTTCAACAATTTTTCAATCTCTATTTCTAATTATCATAATGGGAATAACCCTCAACCCAACTCATTAAAAAATTGAAGCAGATTATTTTACAAAACGAAAAAAAGAGACCTGCTACATGAACTAACAAAATTTTTAACATCTGAATACACATAATGGTAGGTTGCATCAACAACTGTAGTTTATATAAACCTTAACTTTAATTGAAGAATCAAACGTGAATTTAACACGTATAAGTTGCAACAAAAATACATCACCGTAGGATGTGTATCAAATCCTCGATTAAACCACCATCTTTTATGATAAAATGTATCAAGGCTTGTGATTGGATGTATTCAGTCATGTGATCTGTGAGATCATATAGCCTCTAAGGTAGACTGTGTACGACAAAAACTTGCGATCTCATTCCAACCTCAACAATTGTCAAAATTCCATTCGATAATCCATATGGTATGACGTCACAGCATGATACTCTAGCATTATATGGAAATTTTCACGACAAAAATCCAGAACCCAAAAACCTTTTTTAGATGTTTTTAGTGTTCTTAAATAAAGACTTATATAATTTTTTGCATTAAGGAGTCTTATTTGATCGATATGTTATGGAAAGTTTAACATTTTGACGGTTGTGTGTGCTCGGCCCGACCCTTCCCCGTTGCCGGCAGTGCGGGGACTGCGGCGGCCGATCCCGGGCAAAGAGGGCACCGTCCGTCCGTTCGGAGGGGACGATGCACAGATCTAGACATAGACATACATTACACTCAAATGTCAAATGATCTAGGGGCCCATTCGTATGGTTTGAACTCCCGATTAAATCTTTAACTACCCAAAATCGTGGAGTCAAATTAAGACTGAAGTTAACACAAAATTAAATTTTTAATTTTAACTCAACCCCTAAAGGGTTCAGAAAAAAACCACACAAAACTAATTGCTCACGTAACCCCTAGTATTAACCAAATTAACAAATCACGAATTGCTGCAAACTGTAAAAGGGAATGAAACTTTGTATCATTTCTGATAAAAAAAAAAAAACTAAGATGATAAGAGCATGAAATGTCAGTGGCACTTTTTCTGACAAATACGTACAAATCGCATCAATTTTTGTCGAGTGAAGATTTTAAATTGAAATTTCCCCACCTTTGATGCACTGTTTCCATTACCAAATGCAATGTGGCATAAAACCAAGCTTCCAACTACTCCAAATCAAATCATAAATGCATTATTATGCATCACTTGTCTGTTTGATTTAAAAATTCACTGATGGAATAGCTATCAAAGTATTACAGTTCATCATTTGGGCCTTCAAACTCAACAGTTTAAAGCCGATCAAAAGTAACTTCCGGTACAAAAGAAGCTTTTAAAAACGTTATTGGACATAATATGTTACACGCCTTAGTTCTTGAACTCACCAGAAGGCCACCATTAAAAGAATTTCTTGACGGTTTTCATGAGACATTTGAATTAATTTTATTATTGTCTCAAGTGTTAGAAACACATTATTGTGGACAGATGACCTCAATACAATATACATGAATGAGCAACTGCCAATAATAAGCTAAAAAAAATACCAGTGATACTGAATGTCGCCGTTAGTGTGTGCTCTAACCAATAGAATTACATCAGTTTAAACCAACTTGTGATGTAATTGGCTACAGGATTAATTTAATCATTTCCTATTGGCTGGAGAAAATTTCCCTGCAGAAAAACTTTGCAGTAAAAGTGCAGTAATTTGGCCTATTTTACAGCTGTTATTCTACACTACCACAATTTTTCTGCAGTACAACAATGGGGCGAAGCCACCTGGCAGTACCGACGCGCCACCATTGTTAGAACTGCGGCCACTATTAGAACTACCCCTACGACTTCGCCCCATTGTTCTTAAAAACTGCAGTATATTTGCAGTTGGGCTTATTTACTGCAGAAATGTGCATTTCCTTTTTTGCTGGCTAGAACCATGCTTTCTAAAAACATGAGAAAAAGTCAGTCACCAACCAATTTTGAAGATATTATAAAAACAGATTCCTGAACTTTATAAAGTGTTTACATTTCATTATCACCAGGTGTTATTGGTCTGTATGGTGGAGACTCCACTGTAGAATTTGGCCAAACTCTTTATTAAGTCCACAATAAGAAAGAAAGAATCAGGAGTCAAATGTTGTTGCAATATAAGTAGAAAAGATAACACATTTACTTAATGCCAAGTAACTGAACTTAGCTTGCATTAACTTGTCTTTGTCTGCACAATCTCATACTAATGATCATTTCTCTTCTACAATTTACAACTCATCTTTAATTCCCTCCACATAAAAACACTTCTCCTTAGTCTTCATTTCAAAAACACCTCTTTAACTTCTGGGTAAAACTCCCAAAACCAATTTACATGTTATCTGATCTGCAGCTTCTTGGGAAATTTTTCAAGACAAATTACAATTTTTAATTAACTCCCGTCTCTCAGCAACCTTTTCAAATCAAAGTGTAGAGAAACACCTCCTTTTCCCCAGTTTAGTTGAAAAATAGGTAGAGAAATAAAGAAATTCACCGGTCTCTTCGAGTAAAATATTTCAAGCCAAGAACTTTGCTTACTCTTAAAACTACAAACTTTCCAAAACTTGAACATTCCCCCAACGAAAAACTCATGAAAAATTGATTCCATTACCCTGAATATTTCAACTGGTTTACTAAAACCCGTAATAGACAATTTGTCATCGCAGACTTGGGGCCCCCATCCCATAAATGTGAATGACGAGTATAATTTCTTACCTGTATAGGCTTCACCAGTCGCATACTCGCCATCGTAAGGATCAACGGCGGCTCCATGCGCATAATCGTAAAACTGAGCCTCACTGTCACGTTAAAATCCTCTCCATTAATACTGCATTTATCACACTTTGGGTCGATAACCTTGCTTACCTTTGATCGAATGTTTCCGGGTATTCATACTCTTCGTCGTATGTCTAATGCAAATGAAAATAAAAATTTATGAGCCTTTTAATGTTTGAAAATCCTGCAATAGAAAAGCGCGCACTCGCCCCTGCATTAATATACGCTTTAACCGCCAGGGATGCAAGCTGCTTCTTTGCTCTAGAGGCCTTGCTCGCAATACAGTAGGCATTACCGGGTTAGAACAAAACATGGCTATAGTATAGGCCATAGCCTAGGCTGTGGCTTTCATGCATAAACAAACGATAATACATCAATGAAGCGATGTCGCTTCAGCAGTTCTAATAATGGCCACAGTTCTAATAATGGTGGCGCGTCGGTATTACCACATGGAACCGAAGCGACATCGCCCCATTGTTTCCATCTAAACCAAACCTGAACTAGTTTAGTTACAATATACCTTTAATTCAGGTTAGATTTCTGATTTTGAAATGTGATAGCTCAGTTAGAATGGATTAATTCAGCTTGTCCCGGTGTATTATTGGAATATGTCATTCCCCATTGAAAAGTGTACTGAGAAATTAAATTTGGCAAAGCCATGTTTTGTTCTGACCCAGCATATAGTACAACTTGCAATTATTTGCTCCTCTTTTTGAACTTTTTGTAGTTAGGTAACTGTAATATCTTGAAGAAGGCACTGCCGAAAAACTTATTGTTTGCTTGCAAAGGCCTAAATTTTAAGTTAACGCATTATTAACTAAACATTCGGTCTGTTATTGCAGCTGTTAACATTTCATTTTCACTAGTTCCACTTAATTTGTAATAACAAACACTGCAGAGCTAACATATTCCAAAATGTAATTTGAAGATCACTTCTAAAATGGAAGGAACGTAGCATGGATAATGCCCATGGTCACACAAATATAGGTTCAGCTAAATTGACTCTTGGTAAACACTCATATCATGCACGGTCACTGTATTAGCGTGTAAATGAAGGGAGCCGGTCTTGACACAAGCTACCACATGTTCTACTTCGCACAGGCCATCAATTTGTGCCCTTCAATTCGGCTTGAAATTCAGCAATCCATGTCTGGCAACTAACATCATTTCAATGTTATATTGACAACATTACTTTTAGTTAAAAGGTACAACTCCTAAAAGCACTGGTAACTGTTAAAAAAATTGTAATGTTGTTACTGTAGAAAGTATGGAGCAGAATTGACCTTATTGCTCTTTGTGTTAAATTTCTCTTCAATTTTTTTCTTTTGTGACAGACATTTGACTCATATGAGAATCGATAATCTTTTTAAACTATCTCGCATCATGATTAATTGACAACAACTTCACTTGCTAAACCTTTTCAATCTTTCTGTTTTGACTGGCTTTGCAGCAGTCTTCGAACTACATTTCATAGTGCTTCAATAAAGAAAATATTGAACTTGCTGTTATGTAAATTTCTCATCAAACTTCAACTTTATGACAGGGATTTGATCCCCATGAGCATCCCTAACCTTTTAAAACTAATTTTCATCATAGTTAATTGACAACAACTTCACATCCTAGCTTTATTCAATCTTTTGATTTGACCGGCTTCGCAACAGTCTTTGAACTAGACCTCAAAGTGCTTCTCTCTAACATCTTTTGAGGCCCACATCATCAATTAAACTGCAACAATAAAGATGCTGGTTACATTGGACATCGGAAAATAATTTCTCATCAAATCTTTTCTTTTGTGACAGACATTTGACTCATATGAGAATCAATAATCTTTTTAAACTATCTCGCATCATGATTAATTGACAACAACTTCACTTGCTAAACCTTTTCAATCTTTTGTGTTTTGACTGGCTTTACAGCAGTCCTCGAACTACATCTCCTTGTGCTTCAATACAGAAAATATTGAACTTGCTGTTACGTAAATTTCTCATCGAACTTCAACTTTATGACAGAGATTTGATCCCCATGAGCATTCATAACCTTTTAAAACTAATTTACATCATAGTTAATTGACAACAACTTCATTTCCTAACTTTATTCAATCTTTTGATTTGACCGGCTTCGCAGCAGTCTTTGAACTACACCTCATAGTGCTTCTTTCTAACATCTTTTAAGCCATACCATTAGCATCAATTAAGCTGCAACAACTGTATAATGATAAAGATGCTAGTTACATTAGACGTCAGAGAATACCAAACGAACACAGCCTGCAGTCCTCATTAGGCAGAGTGCAAGGAACACAGATTCGCAGATTGGCAGGAGGTCAAGTGATCTAACCACTTTATCCACTCTGATTGAAGAGAGGCAAATGCCTTGCCGCCACTTCCCTGTAGATCAATTTATTTGAAAAATACCGACAGTTTCTCTTCCATTGCAATTTCAAAAGGAGGTAACTGTGCACTGCGGTCTACTGCATCCAACTTTCTTCCAAGCAAATTTCTATACGTCGTTACAATTCACTGGAATTTTAAAATTCCGATGAAATGTCGTCATAAAACTTTAACGACACTTTTGTGAATCTTGACGCCAACTTGGCCCAAACTCGTGCTTTAGAGCATTATTGCTGGCTTTTGCTCCATCTTGCTTATGCGAAGAGCTTCAGGCCTTACCTCGTGTAGTCTTTTAGCAATACAAGTTAAGCGGTCATAAAGTTTAGCGACACCTTCCAACATTTAAGAAAATTATGGGTGCTGTGTTTGGAATTTGAACAATTGGTTTGATCGACATGTGCATTACTTTTATGGTCTTTGAAAGAACTTATTTATGGTAATAACATTTTACGAGTTTCTTAACACTCTCTACTAAGATTTCAACTTCTGCATAAACTTGTTAATGTAAGTCAGAGTTAAAACTTAACCGGAAACTACCTTCCAATCATTTTAAAACTCATTTCCGGTTGACATAAAGAACAGTCTTTAGACAATTTCTCTCTCCCCAAAGGCTAAATGAACCGGAAAACTCCCCAAATGAGGGAGTGAAACGCAATTACAATCCTCGTCAATTACCCTCAGGTAAGAAAAAATAGAAAATAAATTTCACTTACAAATCCCTCGTCAGCGGTTCTTAAATGCGCTTCCGGTAACGCGGATCTATAGGTAGCCACTCGAGGTAAAGGTGGCGGCGGTACTCTTGCACCTCCAACACGAGGAGGCGCTGTGAGAGGGGATCGGCTAGCAGGGACAGGCGTGCCCCCCGGACGTGACGTAATGGCTCTGGGTCCTGGTGTTGCGAGTAAACCTGCCCTTAGTGTTCTAGCAGTGGGTGGGCCACCAATGGGTGGTGGAGGTGCTGCCCCTCTACCACGACCTCTGCCGAGGGGTGCTCCCCCGCTTGGAATTGGAGTGCCGTTGATGTATGCCAGTTCTTGCAATTGCGTCTGCCGAATTTCATCGTTGTCGTCCTGTAAATAAAGTAGAGATTTATTCAACAAAGATTCGGGATTCTCAGATTTAGAGATTTCGGTCAACGATTCGAGAATCAATCGGATTTCAATCTCAAACGACCAACAGATTCTTGATGTAACAGCTCAACAGCAGGCCCAATATGGCCCCATTGCTAGTTACATTATATGCCGTCAGATGGCAACACCCTGGCGCATTAAAATTATATTTCCGGTTTACATTAAGGTCCATAAACCTCAAAACCATTCTAAAATAATTCCGAACCATCTCTTCATTACGTCAAAAAAAATTTTCTAACAAGTTACCACCCCTTTAAGTCACACTCCTTTGCACTCCTGTTCTTAACTACGACTTTTCACCGTGCTATATGACTAGAGCAAGAATTGTCACGCACTGAATGCTGTCTTTGCACTTTTTTTTCTTACTTAAAAGAAAGAGAAATTTAAAATTCTCATCACCAAAGGCCCTGATGAGAAAAATCTATAATGAAACACCATCGGTTGGAAACTTAACGACCTCTAGCGATCAGCCCATCACTTATCGCGAGGCGCACAATGACGTTGCTGCTCATTTCATTGCACCCAGCTTGATGTCCGTCGCTATACCAATTTCTCTCCATTAAATCCCTATGGCAAATGGCCTGATCAATCGTCAACACATAATTGACCGATTTCGTCTGTATAATACGGCATTCTACTTGATTGCTAGTAGAAAATTTCTTGTAGTCTATAGTAATCTTCAAGATATGAAAGTTTGATGAAACTATAGGCTGGGTTATCATTGGTCTAACCCTTGAGTGTGAGTAATAAGAGGAAACAGGAGTTAAGGAGGTGCTTAGTTGGAAGATTAGGACTTATTGAAAGAACGAACTTTTGGACAACTTATACTGTTCTTATGGAAAATCCAGTGTGGCTAATATTGCCAACTAGGATAGCCTAATTGGTCTTTGGCGGTGAATTCTAAAATTACTTTGCTTTCTGTGTACCAATTCAAGAATCCTGAATCATTTTATCAGAAATTAAAAGAACCTTTAAGTCTTTTGAGATTTACAAATCATCAACTTTTTTTTCAGAGATTCAAAACTGCTAAAAGTGTTTCAGAGATTCACAATTTTGAATTTTTCCTCTTGAAGAGCTAAGAATCTTTAATGATTCACTAGAGATTCAAGAATCGTTAATGATTCACTAGAGATTCAAGAATCGTTAATGATTCACTAGAGATTCAAGAATCTAAAGGTTCAGTAGAGATTCAACAATATAAAATGATTTCCTAGAGATTCAAGAATCTTTAATGATTCACTAGAGATTCAAGAATCGTTAATGATTCACTAGAGATTCAAGAATCTAAAGGTTCAATAGAGATTCAAGAATCTAAAGGTTCAGTAGAGATTCAACAATATAAAATGATTTCCTAGAGATTCAAGAATCTTTAATGATTCACTAGAGATTCAAAAATCTTTAATGATTCACTAGAGATTCAAAAATCTTTAAAGATTCACTAGAGATTCAAGAACCTTTAATAATTCATTAGATTCAAGAATCTTTTAAGATTCACTAGAGATTCAAAAATTTTTAAATATTCACTAGAGATTCAAGATTCGTTAATGATTAACTAAAATCAAGAATATGTAATGATTCACTAGAGATTCAAGAATATTTAATGATTCACTGGAGATTCAAGAATCTAATAATTTAAAAATTCAAGAATTTCTGAATCTTTTTTTAAGATTTATTAAAAAATCTTTTGTGGTTTAAAAGATAAATGAATTTTTTCAATGATTCTAAAATCTTTGAATCAATCCAGAGTTTCACAAACGCTTCTGATTAACCACATCAATTCGTTAAATTCTAATTTCTATCATCTATTCTTCAATCAAATTGAAAACAGGAAGTGAGACCATTTCATAACTACAAACCGGAAATTAGTATCCAATCACCAAGATAATCTTCAACAAACAACCTCTAATACCGACATGAGTGTTTAACATCTGCTTTTCAATACATCAAATTTCCTCCTCTAATATCAAAAATGTCCACCAGGGAATTGAAAGAACAACAACCAAGAAACGTGTCAAATATCCATTCCAGAAAGTGCAAAATGCAACGATAATTTAGTTTCACCTGCTACAAACTTGTGTATGAGTTCAATTTAAGATAAGACAGTAATAAAGATAAACAAGGAACCCTCAACACGTTAGAAGAATGTTCAAATAAATTAGATGAGTGATCTCTTACCCATTTTCTACTACAATAAATTAAGAAATATGGCTCCCAATGTTTTTTCCTCTTTTCTTCTAAATAAAGATGATTAATAAGCTGATAACAGAAAACTGACTGCTATTAAAGAATGGGAGAAAATAAATCTCTAAAGACCTCGAACAAAAACTTCTCAACCTACAACTTTCACAATTTAAAGGGGCAATCAACCCGTAATTAATCCTAAATAAAGTTCACTATCAAACCCTTCTTGAAGCAAACACAACTTCATTTGATTGATCCCATTACAGTTCCTTTAAGTAAACACTAATTAAAATCAACCTGTCAAAACAACATACTGCCCCTTTAAGCAACACAATTTCACATTTAAAACCCCACAAAACTTTTAAGTCCTCCTCAAATCACATATTAAAATTTAAAAAAAAAATAAAGTCAAAAGTGATAAATCTGCAGACAACCCAAACCATAATTAAACCTCCCTACACTCGACAATTTTTCCCAGTCAAGACTTATGACAAAGATAAAATTGCACTAAACAAACTCATGCTCCTGGTGACACTTTCCTAAATCAATATTAACAATGATAGAGGAAGCCCGACCTAAGACGCTTCAACTAGAGTGCACATCTCCAATTTTTTTCCATCTGACAAAAGTGATAAATTCGCTTGTAACAAAAGAAAGAGACCACAGTCACAAGACGTTATTTCTAACAACCCACCACTTTTACCGTAAAAACTTGCCATTTCCGGTTGATGTGAAAAATGACAACAGTAGCCAAAGCGTGTTTTAAGTGGCATTGCAGATATAGGTGTGTGCAGCCACTCTAATAACATGTTTACTCTGTGAGACGCTCCCTATAGACAAACCATTTAGAACGGCGGGAAAAAACTAAACGACATTACCATTACTCTTGATTTTCCCTTCACTTGTTCTAACGTTTTATTGGACTTACACTGGCATTTGCCTAAAAGGTATGAAGCTTTTTTTTTTTCAGTGGAAAACGTGGAATTGGCGCAATATTGTGTTCTTGGTTTCCTACTTGATCTATGTGAAGTAGTAAAACAGAGTTAAGAGTGGGTGTTTGGCCTGATGAAGAATTTCTGCCAAGTGAATTAGTAAATTGTATCATGGAAGTATTAGAACTAGTGGGAAGTTTGTGCAGTTATTTTTGATGTTATAAATGTTTTGCAGAGCCGATTCCCACTTTGTAGAATTTTGACTCTGCACTGACATAAACTAGTTCTACAGTCAACGGTAAATGACCAATCACCGTTTAGTCTATCACGAAGTGGATTGTGAGATAGAGTCTGCGAAGGAGACTTTGAATGTTCCAGGATTTGTGGTTTTGATTGGTTGTCACCCATAGTGAAATCTAGAGTGTGGGAATCGGAACTATATTTCACAAGATGGCGTCTCATCTCGCTCTCGCGAGACAGAGTTTAACCTACCTAACTTTGGAGTCTTGCAATTTACAAGCAGTTTGGTGGATCTCGCGAGATCCTGTAAACGTTGGTCACGTTGTGCTTTTGTTCTCACTTCAACGAAAATTGTACAAAGTGGGAATCGGCCTTTAGATTAGTCAATTGCCGAATTCAAAATTGTAACTTTTGTCGTAATATTTGAATCTTTACGTTTATTTATGGTGCGATACATATATTAATGGCATTACTAGTCATTGTCCAGTTGTTATTCTATCATTTAGAAACAAATGGTCTTTTGCTCATCTTGGGCTAGTTCCTTTAAACATCAAAAGCAATCGATGTCAACATATTTCCACTGGCAACTTTGAAAATCGACGTCCTTTTTGTCATAGTTGCTCGATAGAAACTGTCAATACCTAGATTCATGCCTTATTGAAAACTACTTTTCATTTTCTTAAGATTCCTTTCTCCTGACTATATAAATATTCCAAAAATGTGACATTTAATGAAAATAAAATTCTTTGATATTTTGGTTAAAATTTAATTTTAACTCCAAATACCAGTCCTTTTATACAGCAAGCTGTAACTATCACATGAAGATTAACGGTCTGAGTAATAATATTTAATTGCATTGCCATTACCAATGAATTCTCGTTAGACGAATAAAACTCATAACCAATGGTTTTCACTTGTAATACCACGATTGGCAATAAATATTGAAAATAGTCCAAATTTCACCTACTCAGAACTTGATGTAAAGAAGTAAAACTAATGATTGTACACAACAAAATTTGATAAAAATTATCAAATTATTACTAAACCAATTGAAAATATTTTAAAAACCTTTGTAGACAACAGTTATTTTGTAAAAAAAAAAAAATTATTGTAAAAATTTATATTTTAATGGATTATTGTACCCAAAGCACAATGGCGCTTCCACATCCAGTGGCAGCATTTCGTACTAAAAGCGTACTGCTCACTTAAAAATTTTTTGAATACTGTCCTGTAATTATGCTAATGGGGTGATGTCGCTTCGGTAGTTTTAATAATGGCCGCAGTATTCTAACAATGGTGCCGCGCCGGTATTAGCAGATGGAACCGGAAATGAATTCCATCCGGTAGTAGCGACGCGCCATCATTGTTAGCACTGCGGCCATTATTAGAACTGCCGAAGCGACATCGTCCCATTATTAGAACTGCCGAAGCGACATCGTCCCATTATTAGAACTGCCGAAGCGACATCGCCAGAACTGCCGAAGCGACATCGCCAGAACTGCCGAAGCGACGTCGCCCCATTACTAGTGCCCTCTATCCAATTTAAAAATTTGTACAGCTTACAAACACGTCACTACATAAAACGTCGCACTGAAGAGTATCAATATGCTGTCTCAACAGAAAATTCATTAACTGCATAAATCATCTTTTAAAACAAACCCAAGAAAAAAAATAAATACCACCGAACAATTTCTTGGCAACATCTGTCTGATCCCCGTTTGGTGAATGCATTCAATTCACTACCAAACCGTACCCATCCAGCCCAAAAACCATTCAAACCGAAACGTGCAAAACCGCCTTTTACAAACGACAAATTAATGCAAACATTTTTTTTATACTCTCAATACTCACAGGCACGAGGAATTTCTTGAGCTCTCCCAGCGCGTGTCCTATTCTTGAATATGCATCTGCAGGTGGTGCAAACGTGTTCACTTCTATGTGTAGCTCCTCGTTTAAATGGGCATGTTTTGGGTCGTTCTGTTTCCTCAGTTCTTCCTCCTGTCAAGTGACAATGGTGATCATCAATCTAGAGCTATATAATATATCCCTTTTTCTCTTGTTTACTTTGTTTTTATCCCTCATTGATCCTCTTCCCAATATGGCCATTTTTGTGAGTGTTTCCTCTTGAAGTCTCTTGAGGGAGTTTCCTTTGGGGCCCAGTAGCTTGCCAACAAAGTTAAACTGTAATAACAAAATAATAAAAAAAGATTTTATTTATAATTATTTTAAGGCTTTAAGGTAGTTAATTTTTAACACTTTTTCTACAAAGATCAATTTCAAGGTGTGTAAATATGTGTTTTTGGTATTGATTTAGTGGAACTAGGTTACATCAATATGAAGTTGTATTAGTATATAAGGGCGTTTAAGGAATCAATATAGAATTATGTAGTGCGTGTAATGTTTTTAAAGAACAAATGGTTTGTTTGATACAAAGTCGGTAGCTGACCTTTTGTTTTTAACTGTTTAGATGTGAGTCATGAGTTATTGCTAGATTCTAGTTAAATTGTTTCTACTTAATAGAACTAAACTTCTAATAATATCCTACAAGTAAAAAGAACTGGACTATTAGTAATAGTATTTTGTTAGTTGATTACATAGTAGAACTAGATTTCTAGTAGTAGACTAGAAGTAGAACAAGATTTCTAATAGCATATTAGACCTTCTGGTAGTAGATTGCAATTAGGACTAGACTTCTCACAGTAGACTACAATTATAGACGTCTCATAGTAGACTATAACTACAGAACTAGACTTCTAGTAGTAGACTATAACTACAGAACTAGATTTCTAGTAGCGTATTAAACATTCTAGTAGTAGACTGCAATTAGAACTAGACTTCTCACAGTTAGACTATAACTACCGAACTAAACTTCTAGTGGTAGACTATAACTATAAAACTAGATTTCTAGTAGTAGACAATAACTAGAGAACTAAATTTCTAGTAGTAGACTATAACTAAAAGTCTAGTTGTAGTACACTCCTATTCAGTGCAGTATAGACTAATCTAGCTTATTTAGTCAAGATTGGAATAAAATACAACTAGAACTAGACTTTAGTTGTAGTCTACTTAGTCTGTTGAAGTCTAGACTAATGCAGCTTCTTTAGTTTGACTTTACCATTGCTCTTTGTGGTTCAAAAATGACAGCAAAAACCAAATTGAAGGTTAAGTGCTGTAACTCTTGAGCATCTAAGTTAGAATGGATTTAATAAATATAATTTTGGCTTCTACTCTGTAACATTTTAACCTTTAAAGAAACCCTTTCTACCAAAATTATTTAAAAAAAAAAAACCATCCAACCAACACACTTGACAAAACATTAAATATTCAATTTCCAACTTTCCACTATCCAAACCCAACTTACCCAAACAAAAAACAGACAATGCATATTCATCCAACGTGTTTTCATTAATAAAATGCAAATTACCCTTTTTAATTAACATAAAAAGCCCTAACCTTCCCTCCAAATGAAAAATACAGACATTAGCTTTTTATCTTTCATCCTTACTACACCTCAAGAGAATGAATTGTCAACACCCCATTACACGCACCATTCCACGTCCCTTGCACATGAAAGCCACAGCTTTCACCTGACCATATCAACACAGAGCAATCCTTTATCCTAAACCCCACTGTCTAGCAAAGTTTTAATCTGCCATCAATTTGCACACGTTGGAGACACGCGATCAATGCATTTCAGATCACCAAGGAACCTGCACCTGGGGTCTATTTAACTTGTTCTAAGCTCTGTTCCTCCTCAGTGCAAATCCTGCAAAAGAATTTTTGCACAGTTGGCATTTCACTAAACTTATTACTCTAATTTCCTAGTTGTGAAAAATGCAGAGGAAGGAAAAGCTAAACTTTTCATTGAAGCACGCAGTCAGAGGAAGCCTCAAACTTAATTAAGGCGTGTTTGGTAATTGTAAAGGTGTTTGAAAGATGAGTGGTTCAAGTGGAATTCAAGTAGAGCTCTTAACATGTATCTTTTGGATAGTTAAGATTCAAAATTAGACATTTAAACCATCAAATGCAATTCTTAATACGTATTAGTGTGAAAAGTATATCTTTAGTAATGATTATAATGTTATTTGTAATGGTGAAATTGAAATACCTGACCGGTTAGCGGTTAATCCATTTTCTTGAAAATTATTATTGTTATACTTTTTTATATTCTTGCATATCAAAGATTTAAAGTATTGTAAATTTAAAACCACTTTCTACACTTCATAAAGCAATTAAGTTTCTTTGGGTTTGTCACTATGCTTCGTGGGAATGACAACATTCAAAGGATCTCGTCTCTTCTCGCGAGACATATAGTCAAACTAGGTTAGGTGAGTTAAGCAAGGTTAGGCCTTACCCTTCCTTACTTCAGATAAATGATATTTTGTTTTTCAAAGTATCTTGTAGTTTAGAGGATCTCGCAAGAACGAGATGTGACGAGATCTTGTAAATGTTGCCACTCTCGTGCTTCATGAAGCACATACCTTTTCAAAAACTTCCTATACCTCCTTAGGGAAGCCAAAATGGGCCCTTTGGTTTGATAGTTTTCAGTTATTACCAGACACGTAGCCAGCTCGAAAACATAAGGGGGGGGGGGGGCAGAGTAGGCCAAGTTTATTTTTCTCCATCACTCGTAAAACCAAAAAGGTGTTAAACACGTGTTATTTTTTTCCCGTCATTTCTCTGTAAGAAGCTTCATTTTAAACGATGACGTTTGCACATTCTTTGAATTCCTCTGATTCTGGTGTTATAAAACTTTTGTCACCTGTCAACTACACTAGCAACAACTCGCCAATAATTTTCTAGGGGTAAATTTCCTGCAGGAACGTTGAAAGGGAAGAGGCCAGGGGCAAGTGACAATGACACGTGTGTGATGGCAGCTAACATGATTGTGAAAACTGGTGAACTTGGCTCAAGATTGCCATTGGTTCGTGGCAAATGATAAGTGACGGCAAAGGGACAGTTGTTTCGATGTGTAAGTTGAATTGCGGTATTGGAAGACACTGGAGTTTTGACTACTTCAAGATGTCATTTAAACTTAAAACTTGTTTGTCCGGCCAATCAGAGAGGTCATAACTTGTTTTAACTGTCACGACCAACTCACTTTAATAGAAACATTTTAACTATGGTCTCTTTAAGGAGTTGCAGTTACAAATGATCGCACGCAACATTCAACTTTATATATAAAACTGCTCAAGTAATTGCCACTTCTTGCAAACTGGCTTGTCATAATTTGTGCAACGAGCTCGTTAACTCAATTTTCATTCTCTCTACTGTTTAATTATTAAAATGAGAATACAAAGTAGAATGCTGTTCGATCATATCTTCTTAAAGATAGAATAATCTTCTGACTCTTCATGTCCCTTACAAGAGGCAACTTTATTTAAAATTTAAAACATTTTTTTTCCCCAACGACTATTCAAAAGTAACTGTCCCCAGAGGTCGAGGGTTTCCTACTTTATTGTGTTATTGAAAGGAACTCTACTTGCATTAGGTCGATCTTTTTATTCTTCCTGCATGGATGATGTTTCTCAATAGTTGAATATTTTTGTTTCTTCAAGACAAATAGATCAAATGTTAGAATGTCTAGACAGTTGGATTTACTAGTTAAGTGCATATAGCTAGAAAGAACTTTGAATAAACTGTTTTTGTTTGACTTGTTCTTGCTGCATATGTCCTTGTCGCTGGCAATGTTAAGCTTTATTCTTCATCTTCAACGTTTCACAAACGTTTTCATCAGACTTATTGAGAAGTATGCAATAATACAGCTGAATCCCGTACTAACAAAACACATTATTGCTCAGTTTATATGGTTAGACGTGCGAAGTACACAGCAACAATAACACAGTGCAACCAGATCGAAATGGCCGCCATATACAAACAATCATTAAAAATCAAAACCCAAAATCCCCAATAACTAACCGGTGATACGTGGTACTTGACTTTGAATAGAGTGGCTGTAAACTTTTTTGTGCCACAATAGGCCAAGATGTTGTTACATCTTTTTGCCTCTGGAAAACTTTTATCAAACTTTTGGCTATGCGTAAGCATTGCTGTCGAGTTTTCAAGTTTTGAGATTCAGGATGTTTTTGGGTTTTGAGTTTCCAAAATGGTTTTTATCAGCCTGTAGTGCTCAAGTTACTGCATCACCCTTAAGTCTTTGAAACTACTGATAGATTTCTTTACTTGTCAATTTTCATTTTTTTATTTTTGTTGGTGTTGATTGAATTGTGGAAACTGTTTAAAGCTAATATTTTTATATTTCCATTTGATTAATGTGTTTGTTTGCAAGAAAATTGGAATTTTGTAATTTCTCTTCCAACATTGACGCAAAAGGTCAATTGCAAACGCCAATGATTGTGATAAATTAAGCCACTCCACTATCTTCTTAACTATTTCAGAACTCTTCTTATTGCATTTATTACTCCGGCTTGATATATTTCTGCACACAACCTTTTCCTTTTACTCTACCCAAGCAAAATGTAAACACGTTCAATCACTGAAAACGCCTTGCCAGAATACTGTGCAAGAAAAATAAATGAAGTAAATTCCCTCTAGATGCAAAAGACATATTTCAATTCCAGATCTTCTACGACAAAACACTTCAATCTGTCAATACCAATCTCTCCTACTCATAACACGAAGAAGCTTTGCAATTTATTGTCATCCAACTTGGCCATCACTTGCAGGTACAATTAAAATCTTCTAACTTCAAAAACATCAGTGTAAAGTGACGACAAAATTTTTGCATTTCAGCAAACTTAGTCACAGAAGAAGTGTCTTTTGAGTACAGAAATTTGCAATCTTTACTATAATATAGCAGGACGTTCTAGTTTTTACTAGTTACAATACGTAACATGAAGTTTAGCTCTTGACTTGTTAATTTCCGAAATTTTCTCTCCTTGCCAACATTGTACAATAACTAAATCTAATTCCATTGCATAATTGGGAATAAAGCTGTTATTAGCACCTGCCTATCATTAGGTCACATAAGTTTTAGCTCCACACAAGTTTTCGCCACATTACACTCATAGAAAAAAAAGTGGCCATTTCACACCATTTGAGGTGTTCTGCTTAACCTATAGTGGGTTCTGCATTTGGACTACTTCAACTCAAGTAGAAAGGGTGTTACATGGGTTGATACACCTTGCTGTGTGACAGCAGTTACTGTACACCGTTTAGTAACACGTCATCCTGTTTTATTCGGTGTAGACAACAGAAAAAGGAAAGGTGCATTATGCAGGGCGTACATGTACACCTAAAAAAGTGCTGCAAACAGGACAAGTGCGTTCACCTCTTTAGGTGTAAATCAAAACCTTTAGTTCTCTGAGTGTACTCGCTTAATCACAGGTTATATTAGTTTCAGTGTAGTGCTGGTGTTTACGTTTTCGCCTGTGTCTTGATGTGTAGTCTGTTGTGTATGGCACTGGCAGCAGCTGACGCATTTCTCTCTTATTCTTCATGTAGAGTGACAAACTTTGAAGGATGTCAATTTTTTCATTCTTGCTTAGTCCATAGCCACGGATTGCATTAATGATGTAGACAAAGCTTAATGTTCAAGATGAGCAAATATGGCGGTTACATGACGCCCTCTATTGATGGTGGGAGTCATTAAAAAGCCAAAATTTTTACAAAATTTTAATAAACATTGTCTCAAATTCGTGTCTTTTCATTTCCACTAACTGAACTTCAATTTCTGGTCATTAAACAAGTCCCTGTTGTATCTGACCTTACACATAACACGCGTGATATTACGTGAAAGTGTGATATTATCTTTTAAATATACGTCTTGCATAAATTCTCCATTCTTTCCATCAAGCGTTGCTTACTTTTAATATATAAATGTGCATGTAATAGACTTAGCACTGTTTCCTTCATGTCCATATTACATAACTTCATACTCTAACAATAATCCCTTCATCTTGACTTGAAAACCTGAAATTGCACTCCCTGGTCAATCAACCTACAAACTTCTTCAAGCGTAATAACCCTAATTGCAATTTCTATGACATTACCCAAATAAATCCTATCATTTTTTGAAACCATCATATTTACTTTAATTAAACATCTCATTACGCTCTTTTTTCTCTATTTGGACAGCCGGATCAAAGTAAATAATAATTAATTTCCAATTTCTCGTTTTCAATCTCAAACAAGATATATGATGTCAACAAAGATATTACTCAATTGACATGAAGCTGTAAATATTACAACCGAACTTGACTCATCTACAATTTACAGTTTTGTGAAAAGCGTTTTATTAAGTTGCTCAAAAGTGCATAAATAAAATCTGCCGTTTTCTCGCGGGAGTTTGTGAGATGATTCAGTATTCTGAAGGAGTATTTATTGAACAAATAAAAAGGAGTTATAAAATTTCTACGATATTAAAGTGCGGGTCGGGGGTTATGTGGGAGTGATAAAGTGTCTTCTGCGCCACAAGTGGTATTTGGTAAGAAAAATTATGATTTTAGCGCTTGGAATAAATATTGCCCGTGCGACATTCGCACCAACGGGTGTTTGTCACATGCCAAATATAGCGTGTCATGGCATAAACTTTGCTGTAATTTATTAAATTTCCAGAACATTGAATTTGGAAATTACTTCTGGTTAATTTTACATTTTAGTAGTTAAGGATATTAAAGGGGCAATCAATCTCTTCATATTTGTTTCGTGGTTAATTACAGTGGCTTAAAGGAGGGAGTATAAGCAAATAATAGAACAGCCCCTCATTATTTAACATAAGGCTTTCCAAATCTAGTGAACAAGACATAAAATTGAGTCACAAACAGTGTCGTAGACAAATTGAGTTGCTTGTAATTCTAAATTCTAAATTTTTTTGGGTGTCTCTACGTGAGAAATATCACGTGTCAAGATGTTGGGTTAAAAAATAAAATATTCAACTTAGTTATCAAAATCAATTGTCATTCGAGCCATCCAAAAAACGCTGCAATCCATAAAACTTGTATGTTCAGCTGGAGGATAAAAAACAAAAGAATATGGATTCAATAAATAGAAGACCGTTGCTCTCAAGAGATATGATGCCTGCCAGTTCAAAATTTTCAACTGCAACAGCTTTAGGCTAAAGTGATCTTCAATAAAAGCCAAGAGGTTACATCAAAGTAAAAACCCTACTGCTTGGGATTTAGTGGTCATCCAATTTTGCTTCTACATTTTTACAGTAAAGAAGGGATATAGGGATTTCCTAACTGTTAGAGGCAACGAAGGAAACATTCACCGGTGAAATTTCATTCGCTGCAAGTTGTGGTGTTGCTTTAGTCATTTCTTTTTTGCACAAAAATGCCTCAAAGTTAGGCGTTTAGATTAGTGTATTCCCCAATAGGAGCTTACACTAACTCCATTTGTAATTAGAAGGTTGTAGTAGCCTCATTTAAGAAACTCAAAGTCCTAGGAATTTTTGCTTCATTTAGCTCCATTTAAGTCTGGCATTAGCTCATATTCATTTGAAAGCTTTCAAAGGCAAAAATCAGCTCAATCAACAGCCCAATTGTGGGCTAGCCCTTGGTTAAACTAGCATTGAGTAACCATTCACCGGTGAAATTTCATTCTCCATAAGTTGTAGTCATACTTTAGCTATCAATCAAAGTTTGGGGCTTAAGCTAATTTCCTTTATAGTTAGGAGATAAGTTAATAGACGCCCCATTTAAGATAATAGGGAGTTTGCGCAACTTGACTTATACTTATACTTATACCTATACTTAAGCTTACGACGATTTACGGGATGCGCAGAAAACTAATGTTGGGTCTAACTCCAGTTCTGCGCATCCCGTAAATTGCCATAAGCTTAAGTATAGGTATAAGTGTAGGTATAAGTCAAGTTGCGCAAACTCCCTAATGTGCTTAGATAGCAGGTTTTCGCTTGACTTAGCTCCATTTAAAGTCTGGTGTAGTCTTATCCCTAGTCAAAGTTAAGTCTTTAAACTAGCCCCATTTAAGCTAGCAAGGGGCTAACTTGTAAGTAGCAAACAGGGGCAAAAATAAGCCCAACAGAAAAATTCAATCATGAACTAGTCCTTTTCGTAGGTAGTTAAATTAGCCTCATTAAAAGGTTTACCTTGACCCAGCTTTATTACTAGTCGACAAAAATAGCCTTATTCATAACTACTTAAGTAAACAAATACCCAAAAATAGGACTATGAAATCCACATAGCACCTAGGCTAGCCCAGTTCAAAGTTAACTGCAGGAGATAAAGATAACTTTCAAAACCCCAGACCTTAGCCCCACTCATAAAATATGCATTCGTTAACCTTAAAAAGAGTTTAGTACCGTACTAGCTCATTTCAAACACAGACACATTGACCTCCTTCAAAAGTAGCCAATTCACTTAACTATGTAAGGCTCACAGATTAAGTGCTCATAGTAGCCTTTTTCAAAGGAAATTATCTGTATATCTTATCACTTGTCACATAAATCTAGCTAAACAGTAAAGACCTATCAGAAAAGATGAAATTGTCACTAGGAAATGAAAACATAACCACATTTCCTGACGCTGTGACAGTTACATCAGCGTGTGACTTATTGTTCATAATTGATACTGAATGCTATGATACAGCAGATCGTCCTTCTATTAGAAGAGGTAATAGCAACTCTTGAATTTTCGTTTACTGAAGTTAAGGTATGAATTATTTAAGTATGTTTTAAGTTTGGTTGATGCCCATGTGATTCAGTGGAATGAAGATAGTTGAATAAACAAACATTAAAATTGGGGTTATGGTCTGTCAATAGGAATGGGGGATTGTGTTTTAAAAAATGTCAAAACGTCTTGTATAAGAAGGTACAAAAAATAGTGAAATTTTACGGTTGAATTGTAGCACTTTTTTGATTTGGGGAGAAGAATGAGTTTTGATTGAAGTGCTTTAGTAATTTTGTCATTTTATTGAATTCGAAGATGAGGTTTTTAACGTTGGGAAATTGGATAGGTTTGTCAATAAGTTTTTGACAATTTTTTGAGTTTGAAGTTTAATAAACAAAGAAGTGGTGATAATTTCAAAAATGGTTCTATCCTCTTTTAACAATTGGTTCTGTCTCTTTTAACAATTGGTACTAACCTCTTTAACAATTGGTTCTAATATCTTTTAACAATTGGTTCTAACATTTTTTAACAATTGGTTCTAACCCCTTTTAACAATTGGTTCTAACCTCTTTTAACAATTGGTTCTAGAATTACTGGTATTATTTTAGAGATAAGTTTTTGAAATTTAACTTATTTTATATTAATCAGTAAAAGGTATCCAAAGTTCAGCATTATTCATGACATAATTATGACCCAAATTCTTATAAAAGTACTTTTATTAAGCCACTGATTCCAAATGGGTTACCTAGTTAAACGGTAGAGGTTGACCCAATTTGATAAAATGCAGCACAACTTGGTTGTTATCACCCCATAAAATGGCTGTGTTTCAATTTTAAAACAAAAAAACATTTTTACTTCTTCATAGTCCCAATTTCTTTTCTAACAATAAATTAGTGTGCTAATTAAAGTTGCACAATAAATTCTCAATCAAAAATTTTGGGTCATGACAGTAAAATTGTAGAGTTTACACAAATCAACCCTTATTCTCTAAGTTATACAACATTTTATTGCAATTTGACTCAATTTTTAAATTTCTATGTGCAACATTTTGACTCAATTTTTAATAAAAGATCTCTTAAACATATTAGAAAAATATCTAACAAATGATTTCAATGTAATAGAAAGATTGGTACAAATCTGTCTCATAATAAAACTCAACAACAATAATTCAAATTTGGTTCACATTAACCCAATTTCAACAAACCCAAATGACAATGAGAGAGACTCAAATTACAAAATTATCTCTTAATTACCATAAACTAACGAGTCACAGAACAGCCTGCAGCACCATTACTTTAAAGGTTAAAACTAAAGCCAACGTAATGCGAACTGCAAATAACAGTAATCTACAGTGATGAAATTCCTGCACCCTTGTTTATATTCATCTATTTTTCGCACTTCTTGACTTACATAACGTTTTCTGAGAAAAGAAAATTAACTTGTGTGATTTGTAGAGACAAAAAGTTAAAGATAGGATTAAATAATGAAGTAGTGACCTTGTAGCCACTTATAAATCATGAAGCCGCTATTGAGTGGACTATTATATAAGTTGTTGAATGTGTCACAAATTGGTGGTATTAAATCACAGAAGTCACATAGACGTCTCGTTATGTTCGCAATTTTATGGTCAGGCCCCTTTGACCAAAAGGTTTAAAATAGAAAGGGGCTTATTGATGATGTAAGTGGTTTTTTATGTTGTTTTATTTAGAAAGTTGTTTGGATGAAGTTAAATGAAGTGTGAAAAAAAGATTTTGGGTTACATTAAATGAGAATAAGGGTGGGATGAGGTCAATTTTTGCTTTTTGCTGCCCTAAATTACATATTAAGTTAATATTTGTGCAAGCTGTAATGCAGATTTGGATATGAATTGTCAAAATCTTTGCTTCTTGTAAAATTGTTTGAATATGAACTCAATTTGAACTAAAATTTCAACAATTTGATCCAAAATTTCAACAATTTGATTCAAAATTTCAATAATATGAACCAAAATTTCAGCAATTTGAATCAAACTTTCAACAATTTAAATCAAAAATTCATCAATTTTAACCTAAATTTCAACAATATGAACCAAAATTTCAGAAATTTGACCAAAATTCCAACAATATGAACCAAAATTTCAACAATTTAAATCAAAAATTCATCAATTTTAACCTAATTTTCAACGATATGAACCAAAATTTCAGAAATTTGACCAAAATTCCAACAATATGAACCAAAATTTCAGCAATTTGAATCAAAATTTCAACAATTTAAATCAAAAATTCAACACTCGAACCAAATTTGGGAAATCGCATTCTACCATGATATCTCTGCTAAAAGTTTTATAAAAATTCTACAAATAGAACCAAAACCCACAAAAACCAGCACAACTTTTACAAAAAAAATCCCTAATTCTCCAAATCACTTTTAAATATAAAGTTAATTTAATGTTTAGTTTATACCCCCCCTCCCCAACACTACCAGCAATTGCCTTAATTGGTGGTCAAGGCGAAGAGATGGCAGGAACGGTTAAAAAATCTCTTAACATTTTAAAGAAGGTGGCAGCAAAGCAAGGGAACCTGACCCAAAAAAAATCCTAACCAGCACAAAATAGAAAAACACCAAAACGTTCTCTTCACTCATCAAAATAAGAAACAAGGAGGTCATGAAGAAAAGAAATATAACGACCACCAAATGTGCATTTACCATGCCCTGCCCACATGCTTAACCACTCAGCTTTAAACACCTCCAAATGTAAGAAAACTTAAAAAATAATGACCCAAAATCCCAACAACTTTAAACCTGCCTTCCTACACTTTAAAAACCCACCTGACATACACGGTCTGCAAATTGCCTTAAGAGACACAAACCCTTTTAAAACAAACCAATAAAACTGCACTGTCATTGTACAACTCTTCAAATACCAACACACCCCAATTCCCCATCCCATTAAAAACAAAATGCACATTACTTTATTAGAGACAAATAATCAAGGGAAATAACTCGACTCAATTTCACAAGAGAGCGCTATTAAGAGACGTGTAATTCAGAAATGACTTTAATGAGTCGTAATTGTCTCCACTCTGAAACTGTTCAAGACATATTACACCCTTTAAACGATTCCACGTCATCGTAAGTTTCACTTCTTCTCTTTCAAAGAGTATTAAACTTGGCAGGCGCAACAGATGAAGGAAAAGTGCAGTTTTAAAGGACGTAAAAGAATTGTTTGGTAATTCTTTTAACTTGATTAAATTGGGGAATTGTGGAGAAGTTTGGGTGAAATAAAGTGAGTTTCCTAAGAGGTTTGCTCTAAGAGGATATACTCAACTTGTGAGTGGATCAATTCGTCTTTGACGCCACCTGTGGCCATCCTGTTAATGATTATAATCATTACCTTAACTATCACACCAATGAAACTGTTAAAACTTTAACACCGACCCAAATTTGGGTCAAAAAAATCCAACCCATTTACCCACACAAAACAAAATACTCTCCCCACCAAATGACAGTACTGCCATCTCCCAACATCTTTTTTATCTCCTTGACAAGCAACCAAACACACGCACCAACTTTTCACTCACCCGATTGGCTCTTAGCCAAGACGGCCATATTTGAAAATTACATTAATGCACCTCCACTAACTCTTGACACACGCCTGCGCAGTCCCCCAAAAGGGATTTGAGTAAACCCAGTTTGCAATAAATTCCCATCTCTCCAGTGGCACCACCAGGATTTTAAAGCGAGTACGTGCGCCATCTTAAAAACTGCACGCCGTCTGATGCCGGTTTAATGAACCGGGCAACGTGTCGTCAGCCATTTTTCGGCCAAACTTCTTGTGGAATGAAATTTCACTAACCGCCCTTTACCCTCTACAAAATCATCAACTTTGGGCAACCTCAAAAATGGCTGCTATAAAACTAGATGATTATACGGCGCTTGGAGCAAAGGAAGCGTTTGAGTGAAGGTTTGTTAACACTAAATCAGGGCAATAGCCTTGAAAATAGCAGTCATTTTGAGTGGCAAACTTACACTTTCGGTGTCAATTTTCTCATTTCCAAGTGCCTTACATTATAATACTCTGAGGATAACTAGAAAACTAGTTAAAAGAGACAAATTTATACACATTTAAAAGTAATAAAGTTTCTCTTTTAAGGGACACTCATTCTTCATTAATTAAAATGAATAAAATTGTTATTTGTTTGGTGAATTTAAGTAAATGAGATTTTATTTTTTTAGCTGGCAAGAGGTTGGCTGTTCCATTGTCTGTTTATACTCCCATATTGTTTTGGGAGTATAAACAGTCACTGGAACAACTTGCTTAGAAAATAAAATCTCATTTACTTTCTTAACCTATTAAAAAATGATGGTAAAAGCTTCTTGAAAATCAATTCCTTCAAATTCAAAGAGTTTGAGTGATTTAGAAATCAGATATTAAAAGGTAAGATTTTGTTGTTTAAAATGTACATATCAATATTTGTTATTTGTTTAGTGAATTTAATGAGATTTTATTTTTTTAGCTGGCTGTTCCATTGTCTGTTTATACTCCCATAATGTTGTGGGAGTATAAACAGACACTGGAACTACTTGCTAAGAAAATAAAATCTCATTTACTTACATAACCTATTAAAAATGAAGGTAAAAACTTCTTGAAACTCAATTCCTTCAAATTCAAAGAGTTAGAGTCTAGTAAGATTTTGTTGTTCTGTTCTTTGTTACAGAATGCCATTGCCTTCATTAAAGATACATGTTTAAACTCATTATTATAATTAATGAGATGCTAAGGCGTGGACATGGCTTTCACCCAATGATTAATCCATTATAAAAATTAACATAAACATGTTTTGTGTGATTGAATATTCATAAAGTCTAATTTTAATATGTATAACATTTCTCACTATTCAGTACCAGCTATAGGGCTTAGTGTTACATCTTTTAAGCCTGAAATGCCCTTAACTTCAGTTTCAGTTATTGGATAGTCTCCCCCCACATATAATGAAGTTGTTAATAAGTAACAGAAATTGTTATATACTAACAGTCACCAATTTCCAATAGAACTTTCTAACATTCTAACCTTCAAATTCATTGACAGACACTTCATCTATGTCCTAAATCATTAAACTTATCTTTTACACAAGAGTAAATAAAACACTACTCACTTTTGGATGTTCTTTGACAGGTATAAGTACTTTCACTTGAAGTCTGATTGGTTTTTCTTTGGTGATTTCTGTGTATTTTGGCTCTTCTTTTCCTTGTCCACCTCTCTGACTTCCACCTGCTCCATTACCTGGTGAAGAATTTTCTAAAAAAAAATTACAAAAAAAAATTTTATAATAATAATAAAAAAAAAAAATGTCAAAGTTTCCAACATCTTTTTCTTATTCAGAGAAAAAAAAAATCTTTTTTCCCCCTGTCACCATCACTTTATTGATGACTCCCTCAACCACTGCACCTTTCACTCCCAGGTGGTTCATGAACCCCGAAGCGCGCCCTCTGCTAACACCTTTGGGCTTAATGTGCAAGTGAATTATTCAGTAGCCAAGATACTGCTTAATACAGTACACATCGTAAAATGCGCCATTTTGTTTTTTTTTTCATCCCCTTAAAAAAAGGCCTGTTAGAGGTGGTGACAGTCAAGTGACTGATGTTTATTTTTAACTTGTCAAAACATTTTGAATTTTTTTTTTCCTGGTGTTTTTCTAGGCGTAAAGGAGAGAGGGGATGACAAAAGTTTCGTCATTTTTCTCGTGTCAACAAAATGTCAGTTTGGTTATGGTGTTGTAAAGGTGAATAAAGGTGGGAAGGAAAGAAAACGCGAGATTCAATTAGGGTTAAATGGGGTTTTGAGATTGAATTTGGACTTTTTGTTTTGTCGTGGAAATGAGACAAATTGGGCCAAGTTTTAACTAATTGAATTGTCATTAATTGGGTCACATTTTATATTTTTCTTTAAAAAAAAGTACTTTGGTATTTTATTTCTTCTTTTTTTATGAGAATCCATTGTGAAGAAGAAAAAGGATATTGGAAAACCCTTAAACCTTATTGTTGAACGCCATATTTTCAGTTCCCATGGCAACTGGCTCGTGTCACCCTTTTGAAAAGATCAACCTTGAATGCGTGACAGCTAAAGAGTAAATAGGTGGTGTTCAGTTTTAGTCTTTAATGGAGTTAAAGCGAAAGATCAGAAATGAATCAATTAAAGTTTAAGTCTTTGATTGGAGTTGAGGTTGCACTTCATTCCCTTCTCTTTTTTTCATGGATTTTAATAGCCAATTTGAGGCAGGTATTTTGGGTTTGGAAATTTTAATGATGCCTAGTTAATGCTTGGCGAATAGTTCAAGGTGATTAGGATGTGGTTATCACTGCTGGAACATTGTGAGGCTATTGCAATTTTGAATTGTTAAACTTTGACTCAATTCTGAATTGTTAAACTTTGACTCAATTCTAAATTGTTAAACTTTGACTCAATTCTGAATTGTTAAACTTTGACTCAATTCTAAATTGTTAAACTTTGACTCAATTCTGAATTGCTAAACTTTGACTCAATTCTGAATTGTTAAACTTTGACTCAATTCTGACTTGTTAAATTTTAACTCAATTTTGAATTGTTAAACTTTGACTCAATTCTGAACTGTTAAACTTTGACTCAATTTTGAACTGTTAAACTTTGACTCAATATTGAATTGTTAAACCTGTTAAACCTTGACTCAATTTTGAATTGTTGAACAGCTCTCTCACTTTCTCACTCTTACACTCTTCATTTCTCTTTTAAACCAACTTCTAAACCTACTTCCGATTGGTTGGCTCTCATAAACCCAAAGGGCACCATCAGTCAAGCGTCCTTCTAACTACCACATTAAGTTTAAAGTCTCAACCTTCCAACTCCTGTCATTTCCTTTCTGAAAAGTCACTGCAGCCCCAAAACTTTGCCTTTTTCAACTTCATTGAAAACAAGACAATAGCCACTTCCGGTTAGCTTAGGTCTTTCAAGCCAACCGACTCCGCAAGAAAACACCAATTTTCTTCAATCTTTTCTACGTCCTTTAGAACCACTATCTACACCTTTACAATTCACCGGTAACCAATTCTTTAATAAACACATCAATCACCCATAACTTAACATTTAGCACAAAATTTCTATTGATTAACTTCCAGTAGGGTAAACTAACCTTGCCCCTTTAAACCTAGAGGTACATCAAACAGCAGCGACAGCTCAGGCAAACAACTTCTGCATTAATAATACTACAAGAACACTCATCCACAACCCTGCCCCTCTTATGTCCATTCTCCCTTGAGGGTTTAATGGTGACTAAGGAACAAGTTACATCAACAATGGGATACTCTAGTAATAAATGAGGTACATGCATAGAAAATGTCAACTTAGTGGCCACTCCCGCTGGGATTGCTGCCTTGAAACAATGCGAATAAATTGCTAATCCAATAAGACTCGTCTAATTGCACAACCAGCAGACGCCAAAATCTTTTACGTTAGTCGCTAATTCAGTTATGGAGTGAAAAATGGCGTTGTTAAACTTTGGCTTGTGTTTATGTGTCTTTGGAAACTGATGTGATTGTTTTTGGCTGAAGTTTAAAGGGGCAATCAACCGATTTGAAAAGTTAGTTTTTAATTACTAATTCTCCTGATTTACGTTAGTTTTTGATCATTACTTAATTACAAATTTGATTTTGAAGCCTCATCTTGTAAAGTAACAAGTAAGAAATTTTATCCCGCCAGGCTCGGCTACAAATAGAAATTAGAAACAGCAAAATGGGTGTTATCCCTTTATACCTTAATGAATATAAATCTGCATTGAGGTTTAGAGGCAAAACGAAAGACCCAAACCATTCGAGTCTATGTTCTGGATTGCAAAATCGGGTATGGGTCTCTAGAAAGACCCAGATCAACGAAGAACTAATTTATATTCCTGTTACGAACAATACTTTACCCTTCATATAAAACTTGAATCAATGGTTCATTCACTAGTCCTTCTAGGATAAAATCGATAGCTAAATTAGCTTCTTGAAGACCTATCAAGTCTAAATTGTTGATATCATTGAATTCTTGGTACTAACATTACTAGTGTTTCCTTAACCTTATCTTTGATACCTATAACTACTCTTTTGCTGTGTCACTCGGTTATTTAAAACTATGTAGTGAACACCAGTTAAAAGTTAAATTACATTTTGACATATCAATTACCAAAACTGACAGGGCTAAAGTTAATTAACTAATGCTAAGCTAATTAAACTGCAAATTCATTTACATTCACTTACTAGCACGAGCAAAGTCCAAGTATATTGACCTTGTCAATAGTGGCAGATGTGTTACTTCAGTCAACAAAGGAACCAAAGTGTTGACAGGCTTATCACAGTTACTGCATGTACCAGGAAACCATATGCGGGAAAATTTGTAGATACCCAAAACATGTTTTACAAAACAGTATCAAGTCACTAGGAATTTGGCTAATAAAAGCTAAAATTTAGCAAAATCAATTTTTGAGATTTAGACATTTATTGACTTTCTGTCTTTAGAAGCCACAGACAAAAAAGCTACAAGCTAGCTAAATCATAATATACTTCTTACTACATAAGTGGAAGTTGCAACTACCTTTGCAAAAACAATATGTCTAATAAAGACAGTTATTGAACTTAACCAGCGGCTCTCATTTAAAGGGGCTGCGAAAAGGCAGAAGGAAGGAAAGTGTGAATCAATATTCAAGGCTGCACAAATCATTGAAACAAGTTGGATGACTTCCAGCCATACCAAGTGGCTAGCACTTCATCAAAAATGTGATGCGCAAATTCCTAATATTTCACCAGAATTTTGAAAATTCTAAAGGTAAACACAAGTATATGGAAGACCCTTCTAATATCTAAAATCTTTGAAAACACCACCTACTTTGTGGTAATTAATAATTCAGCCGTTAAAACTGTTTGCGTAAACTGCTGGAGTGTACCTTATGTGTGTCTAGTACTTTTTTATTTGGCTTTGTAGTTTGTACATACTGTCGCTATGTATTTTGAAGTTTAGTGATTCGAGATTAGTTTTGAGGTTTTTATCGGGGTATGGTTTGCATTGTTTTTAGTAGTTTACTTTCTGATTCGGTTTTTTTCTAGCTGGGTTTGTTTATGCTTCCGGTTTGTAGTTAAACTTATTCTCGCCACGTATGACCTTAGATGTCATTGGCAGTATTAAGCTTTATTCTTCTTCATTTGTAATGACATTGAGTTCATAGAACTAAAATTATGGAGACCAGATGGTCTGATGGATAAAATTACACAATTTCTATAACTGAACACTTTCAGGACACCCTGACCACGTAATTCTTGCACTACAATGTTGGTTTTAGTAGTTATTATCTTGAGCAGAAGTCAATCAACCGTCATTTTTCTTCAATTTTATACCTTTCTTTGACTACTTTCCCACTCTTTTGGACTCAATCCACTTGATTTATACTGTAAACAACACTACCGGAAGTGTAGAAGTCGCAATAAACATTCCTATAAAAAAAAAGCATGTCGGATCCATTCCCAACTTGCTTTTCCCTCAAGATAAGGACTTCATTCACAACTGGGAGATTGATGTGAATCTAAATAATACTACTGCACAACTCTAGATAATTTATCATAGAAATCAAAGTACAAAAAAAAATTCCAAGATGGTGGTCAGAAACGGTTACTTACAAGACGTATTTACTTTCACTTTTATCTTTTAATACAAGATAAAAAGATAATTTTTTATCACGTCCAATTTTATGTTTTTAAAGTTGAGGGTTAGTTAAGTGTTAAAAAGGGTAGTAAAAGTAAAAATAGGCTATATAAATATCATGACCGGAAATGGAGCGTCGTAAAATGACTTTTTATTTGTTTTGCTTTTTAATTGGGCTGATAGGGGAATGAGATCAGATGGGAGTATGATGGTCGAAATAGTTTAAGGGTGATGTAATTGTTTTCAAATTCTTAAAGTGGAAAACGAAATCTTAAAGGAAGAGACAACTCCTTACACAAGTAGACTGAAACATTATGTAAATATAGTGTGACTAGCTACCAACTACAAAACTGGCGGATGATGAGAAATTCACACTAACAGCCCATTTACATAGGGAGTGAGTTCCAACAATAAAACAGCCATCCAATCAGAAAATAGTGACGTCATCGTGCGGCCGTTTTGGACAATTATATATTGGCTTTGATGGCCTGTTCCATGGTCGTATCTCACCCTCTTAATTTTTTCAGCCTCGAATTTCAATTGGTGGCCCAACCAGCTCATGAAAAGTGATCTCATTGGTTGGTTTAGATCACGTGATGAAATGTTCAAACTAAATGTAACAAATTAAGGTATTGTCTATGTAAACAGACGATTGCATCTTCAATTAAATTAAAACCCAACTTAGTCAAAGGGGTTGAGTGTCCCTTTAATCAAACAACATTGTCCACTTAACCTAATTACGTAATTCACAAACTTAACCCAATCTAAAATTCTTTTGACACCAACAACACGCCACCTATTGTCATCTCCCCCAAAAAAAGGATTTCAATCTGTGGAACAGACAGAGACAGCAAATCCCTGTATCAGATTTCATCGGAAATAGAGAATGGTCACTGACCATATATCATTTCCGGTCGACTTAGACCGAAATCCAGAGTCCCTTAGCAGGTTCCATCTTGGGTTTGTTGTATCATGATAATCCGAGCGGGTAACAACAAGGCGACGGGTTGTGTGTAGTGAGAGTGACCTCTCCAGTTGATCCTCCTTGTGCAGTGACAACTTTGCCGAATAGGGGGGGCAGCCATGATTGATTGGGCTCTTGTTATTGGCCCCTGGGGGTTAAGTGTGGCACCAGTGAGCGCGTCTGTGATTTGTAGAAATGTTTTAAGGGTGGTAGTTTTGCACAGGCATCACGTGTGACCAACGATCGTTGCAGGATTTTCTTTTGAGGTGTGTGAACTTTTTTTTTTTAAGAAAGGCATTCTTCTTGGTCGAAATGTATAAATCAGTTTTTTTTTGGGGATGTTGTTGGGATGATGATTGGTGAAGTTTGGAAGAAAAAAATTGAAGATGGATGGTGTTGTAAATGGTTTTCGGGTGTTTTCACTTCAGGGGAAATGGGGATGTATAAAGGTGTCCAAAGGTAAAGAAAAACTGATTTTTTTTTAAATTAAAACATTTTTAAACAAGATCTAGAACATTTCTGAAGTTCCACATAAGAACACTAGATTTAGAACAATGAATTAATTTTAGGTGTAGAAAGTGTTGTTCTTACATTGTATTTTAATAGGGAGTAAAACCTATATTGGTATACACATACGATAGGCACCAGAGGTCGCACCGCAATAAAATCTTGCACTAGATTTAGAACAATGAATTAATTTTAGGTGTACAAAGTGTTGTTATTACATTGTATTGTAATAGGGAGTAAAACCTATATTGGTATACTCATAAGATAAGCACCAGAGGTCGCATAAATCACCACTATAGATGTTGTAACAAAATCTTGCACTAATTCACTAATGTTCTAATCTACTAGGAGAGTTAAACTAGAACATCACAAAGTGCTGATTCTGTACAACTATAAAAAAAAGTTTTTTTTGAGTTTAAGATTCATTTTTTGGTTTGGTGTTCAGCACTGAAACTCTTTTACAATAAGAACTACAAGATTTCTAAATATGGTAGTATTGTTTCAAACTATATCTTTAGAAGTATTACATTGAGATAGTCACCCTTGTAGTTGTAAAATGATCTTGCCACTAACTCCGTAGTGTACTAATCTACTAGAATAGCTAAAATAAGAACTAGAATATCCTAAAATAAAATTTTGGTTCTATAGAACTAGATTCAGAACAATTTCAGTTGCTGAATTTAAGGTTCATTTTGTGCTTTGATGTTCATAACTAAAACATTTTTATCCCAAGAACTAGAAGATTCTAAAACTGTTGGTTCTGCATTTCTAAACCAGAATTAGAACTATTAAATTTCTGATTTGAAAAACAGATTGTTCACTAGTTTATTTTGATGTTTTTAAACAACTAGAATAGCTAAGAAATAAGATAATTAATGATTAGAACATTTCTAAAGTAAACGGTTACTTCAGTAAACTCAACTAGATTTAGAACAATTACAATTACATGTAGAATTTTAATAGGGAGTTTCCACAGATGCTTATATGCCCATAATCAGAAGGCATTGCACCAAACTCTTTAGAACAGCGAACATGAAACTAGAACCTTCCAAAAGTAAACTACCGGTTGTACAATTTTATTTAGAATAATTGCATTCAAAAAAACAAAGTTTATTGAATTTATATTTAATGTTTTGCTGTGTTTTGATGTTCTTAGCAACTAAAAAACATTTTTTTAAAAAAACTGAAGATTTTTTTAAAACTGAAGCTCTCCCCCCAAACTAGATTTTAAACAGTTACATCACTAATATAGAAAAGTGTTTAAGTGCGTTTATTGAAGTTTGTTTTGATGTTTCTAAAAAATAACTGCAACATTTCTAAAGTAAACAGTTAATCCTTACAACTTAACTAGATTTTGGAGTAGACTTACTTAATATTGGTGCTTTTCTAACAAATCTTTAAACATAGACAAAGACATCGGTAAGCACTTCTATGTACTTATAAAAGAATCAGAAGATCTAAAACTACTGTTAAAAAGTGAGCTTTAACTCTTGTCAAACAACTAGCAGAGGAAGAGATCACCTGCGCACATTTCCTTGTTAAAAATTAATTCATAATAAAACAAAGTTGAGACGTTACACTTTTCTTTTCCCCATACCAGTTTTTATTGGACAACACAAAATCGATTTGCAGCTCAAAGCTGCAAGTCATCGATTGTTTAGAGGAGTTGCCAGTTCATGATCCGCTTATACGAATGACACCACGGAGCAAAAATAAGTTATAAGACGAATGACGCTACGGTTACAATCTTTGATCTTATCAAACGGGAAATCCTAGTGGCAGTGACTGGAATAACAAATACCGAAACCACAAGTTACTTCTTGTCACTACCCACGTATTTGACATTAAAGGGACAATCGACTTTTTTGACAAGTTAATTTGAAACCTTCTGACTACATCAAAGTGTCACTATTAACTAATGGGACGATGTCGCTTCGACAGTTATAATAATTGCCGCAGCATTCTAATAATGGTGGCGCATCGGTACAGCCAGATCGAACCGGAAATGAATTCCATCCGGTAGTACTGACGCGCCACCATTATTTGAACTGCCGAAGCGACATCGCCCCATTATAAACATAATCAATAAGACATTGCCCAATTTTGAGTCGACAAAACAACTGACTTTTTGTACTTAAAATTAACTTGTCAAAAGGGTTGACTGTCTCTTTAAACTTCAAATTGTTGTAAAATAAACATCATGTTGTAAAGTTTGTAAAATTGATACAATAGTATCCTTGTATCGCCTTTAAAATAGCACACTTCCGTTCAAATCGAAGTAGCAGATCAATAACTCCCATTCTTTTTGCACGCGTTGCAAAATTGAGCTGTCTCCGGTCTTAGGTACAAAGAGTTCAGCTGTCTATTGTTCCCCATCATCAGGTTAAAGATAATGAAAAGCAGAATTGTTGTGTTCAGTTTAACTTGACATCTGCACTGCCCATTCCAAATAACCAAATTGAAAATAAAAATGTCTAGAAATGCAATTAATCCTTTCATTATCCTCTATCCTTAAATTATAACGATTGCAGATATGCAGAATGAAATGACATTCGGTACAAATCATAATTTGATACAGTATACGACCCTCGTATAAGCTTATGTGCAAAACGTCCATATACAAAAGTGGATATATATAGTCATACCCATAATTCAAATTAAACCCTTCTTAAACATGTAATTTCACTATATATTACAAATGACATGCATGACACATGTGTGACACATTATGTCATGTATGACGTGTGACAATATGTCCTATTCGACGTGTGACATTATGTTCTATACGACGTGTGACATGTTGTGTATGTCATATATTGTCATATGTCATGATGTGTCGTATGAAATACTTATACGATATAACATGACATACATATGGGCATATACAACATGGCTTAATGTGATGTACAGTAACTTTCTATTCTGTGCATAGTAGAAACATCTGCTTTTCATGTAATAGCAGACGTACCACTTTAATTCTGATAATTTGGCAAAAATGTTTAACTATTCATAAAAGTCTAAGACCATTATACAAAATCTCCTCTTCTCTAGTGTTGACACTGCACAACAAAAACACCACTCCTATTTTCTGAGTAAACAAACTTCACTTTAGTTATCCAACCAATCAAATCTCCACCCTTAAACAATATCCATCCATAACAACACAAACCCCCAAGCAACACCCTTCCATCCACGCAACCCAGCACACTCAATTGCTACCTATGCTAACAGCGTCACCCAGTGGCAAATTCCAACATCCAGGATGATCTAATTTTGTCCATTTTCTCTTTTATGCAAGAAAATAAATGCACATTACCCCGACAAACGACCAGATAAAAAAAAAATCTTCCAACTCTTTCTGCAACGTAACAATGACTTCCACTCCAATTCAATTGAACAATACGTTTCACTTGAACAATCCGAGTTTGAATAGGAAAAAAAGAGAAAAGAGACATGCAAATTCAGTGGGGGATTGACGGGCAGAAAAAAGTAGAAAGAAAAACTAAAATGGCGTAAAACCTGGCTGCACATGCGACAGTTTGAGGCATTGTCTCGGATCATGTGACAGGAATTTCTTTATTACGCAACAATGCCGTTTCCTCGCGGGTAAACAAACCATCTTCATTAATATTCATTCGGCGTACTCAAGCTTGTGCTCGAGGGTCGGATTTGGAGGTTGAATAATTTGAGGCATTGAGTGGTTTGCGCGTGCCAATTTAAAGCCAAGGAGGCCATCTTGTTTTTTTTTTTTTTTCCTGATTTTTCCGGATTTTTTTTTATGATGGGTTTAAATTCAATTTCAAATGTAACATACAGTTCCAACTACTGATATTCTAATCTAATCTCATTTTCCTGCCATGCATTTCACTTTATCCAATTTCCTATAATTCCGCCTACTTATCCGCTCTATCTGCAAATTTCCGGTTACAGATGTTTTTTTTTGTATGCACGTGTATGTGTAGGCCTAACTGATCGATTGAAATACAACATTTATTTAAAGTTGAATATTAAAGTTGGTTATACCGGCAAATGTACTTAAACTGTAGTCCTAAGGTACGGGGAAATGTTAACCTCATTTAGAACCTCTTTAAGGTAAGTTCACACTTGTGTTCACATCTGACTCTTAACATAACTTAATGGTTGCATTTAGCAGTCACAACAAAACTGCTGTGAAAACAGCTTTGTTTGAGCAAAGATAGACATAAACAAACGCATGTTTTGTCTTAAACATGGGCAATTTAATACACAAATATATGTATAGATTTCTGTACACGTGTTTAAATAAAATTCAGGTGCACATAAAAGCCCTCTTAGACTTTAAGTCATAAGCTATGGCCATATAATATCCTAAATAGACATATACGGCCATATAAAATCCTAAACAGACACGTATGGCCATATAAAATCCTAGTTAGACATATATGGCCATATAAAATCCTAATTAGACATATATGGCCATACAAAATTTTAACTAGACATAAATGGCCACATATCCTAAATACACATGTATGGCCATATAATATCCTAATTAAGACATGTATGCCCATACAAAATTCTAAATAGAAAAGCAGTACAGCCCAATAAAATCCAAAATAGACATGTATGGCCATATAAAATCCTAATTAGACATATATGGCCATACAAAATTTTAACTACACATAAATGGCCATATAATATCCTAATTAAGACATGTATGCCCATACAAAATTCTAAATAGAAAAGTAGTACAGCCAAATAAAATCCAAAATAGACATGTATGGTCAGCCGACATACAATATGTCCAATAATACATAACAGAATATGATTGAGCATGTATCATCGCGGTATCACAGAATTGTGAAAGGCCATACACGGTACATAATATGCATGATGCATATGTATAAACCTATAATTTCGTATAAGCATATGACATACGTGTTATATGGCTAAGCACACATGGCTATCATACAGCTTATGTTATCTCTGGCCGGTTCACAATACTCTTCAGTCACTAAATCAATCATATTTTTTAGATAGCAAATGCAACAACCAAGATGCATTTTATAAAAATTACGTCCAGTATTAATTGTAAATTCTTTTCAAAAACTTAAATAATTAAATTCTTAAATAGCCTTACGAACAATGGCAGAAATTTCAACAAACTCAAAAATACATTTTCCATCTCTTCTAATTATTATTACCTTGGTCACTTCCCATATTCAGGTCTTTCCCCGTCTGGGAATCATCGTTGCCATTGTTCATTTTACGTGTCAATTCCGCTATGTAAAGACGAAGGGAGTTTTTATCTTCCATATCTGCATTTAATGAAACAAAACAAAATAAAAATAAAAAAAATAAAAAAGCAAATCAATTTATGTCATCATTATTAAAAAAAACGCCCTCTAGTATCAACTAGCAAATTAAAATTTCAATACACTGCCCCTTTAAGAATAAGATTAGAAATTTTTTTTAAAAAAACCATCCTATTTTTCTCTACAAATTTTCCAGCGATTATTCTTTCATTTAACAACCCAAAATCGATATTTCTACATTTTTTATTCTTCCACGACATTAAACGTTTAAAACGCGAACCTTTGAAAAAAAATCGATATTTCACTCCCTTCTTCAATTTTTCCTCCCCCTAACGACAAAATTGTAAATTTCAAAAAAAAAAAAAAAAAATAACACGAATATAATATTTTATAAAACTTTAATTTTGCTGCATTCAGAGAGTTGTTGTATGTAATATGGGTTTTGTTATGGTTACAATGAAGAAATAATAATGTTGTCTTGATGGAGGGGCCCAGTTAGGGGAGAAAAATTGTGGGGACGCGGTGGAGTCATTTGGTGGCACGCGATGGGGAAATTAATGTTTTGGTAAAAATTGAGTTAAATAGTTGTAGGGTGACGGGATGTTTTGAGAGGGTTGAAAAATTGATTGGTGATTGTGTGGTTGTTTTCGTTTGGGTTATTGTAGAAAATATTTATTGGGTGGGGTCATGGCGGTATGAGTTTAATCGTTAAAGAAGTGTTAATGTTTTGTGAATCTTTTGGAAAGATAAATTTGTTCTGATTGGAAAGTGATTGCTAATTTTTGTTTAATTATGGGATAAAGAAGAAATCAGTTTTTGATGAATAATAATAGTTTGAACTGTTCTTGTTGTAGAACTTGAACTGGTCTTGTTCTAAAAGTTAAACTATTTTTGTTCTAGAACTTGAAGCGTTTTTGTTCTAAAACTTGAACTACTCTATAGCTTTAAAACTTGAACTGCTATTGTTCTAAAAGTTGAAATGTTTTTGTTCTAAAACTTAGATTGTTTTAACACACAACTACTTGAATTGTTCTAACACAACTACTTCAATTGTTCTAACACAACTACTTCAATTGTTCTAACACAACTACTTCAATTGTTCTAACACAACTACTTCAATTGTTC
>JAQGAS010000392.1:0-54330 GCA_034686365.1 Pachymerium ferrugineum | reverse complement strand
TAAACACTACGGATTTGTCGTTATTTCTGAAGACGTCTCGAGACGTAAACTCTTTTTGCGACCATGTAAACGTAGTGCTAGGGGAGAGTTGGTGAAGTTTTAAAATCCCTCCCCTAGTTTTTTTTTTTTTTGCCTTGAGGGATAGATTTTAAAGGAAAAAAAAAAAGGAAATTGAGATCAACACTTTTTGGAAATGACGTCTCATTTCATGGTATTGACCTAAAAACAGTTGTTTTATGAAATTTTTTTCACTTGAAAATTGAAATTAAGTATTTTCTTGTAGTTGTCACAAAGAAGCAATTAGAGTTGCTTCCTAAAATGTGCATCAATAAATCAAGGGGAAAGAGTTAGTTGTTTTACAACTACAAATAACCCGGTTCTTCTTGATCCGAGGGAAAGAAGTCATTATCCTGTGACCTCTTTTGTAACTAGCCCTTGTACATAAATCAGATGTACAAACTGTTTCACTTTGTGTTTTCCCTCTTCAAATTCATTTGGCTATTTTCATTTAGACCACTCCCCAGTGCCTCTCTTAACTTTGTAACGAGATTTTGTGGAAGAAAACCAATTAACCTAAGACACACGTGGAATTGTAAAACAAAAGGAATACCACTCCTCCCTTTCTTGTGCAAGACATTTTTTTTTTTAGAGTGAAGGGTAATTCACTCCAAAAAGGAATTGCAACCATATGATGTTGCAATGTGTTTTTGGCAGCAGGGACTTAAAACTGTGTAAGTGCAAAACTGTAATTAAATAATTACTCCTAGTCCCTCTTGGTTAACTTCTGAAACTCCTCTAAGTATTAGCTAGACGGCAAGTTAAAAGGGAAATCACAATTTACAAGATACTTTTAAAACCTATCAGCCTACTCCTTCTGTTTATCATCTTAGTCAACTAATGTAGAAACCTATTTTAGTCCAAACACAAGCCAGCCTACTTAAACCGTCATTTTTATCTAGCAATAAATATGAACCAAGATATTGGTTCAAAGTTATCACTAGACCAGAACCACCATCAGGTTCAAGAGCAAAGAGAGCGGTATTTTGAGCACTTGTCAGCTTGACTTAGGGGCAGGTCACTCCCGCTGGCTCGCCACTCTCCCTCCCATCCTCCTCCAATCTCTTCATATGAAGAGTGCTTTGGTGCGTCAAGAACTGACAAGGAAGGTCTTGCTCTTTCTCTCCCTCCCATAACCACAATGAAGACGTGTTTTTGTCCATCTTACTTCATCTTACCTTACAAGAAATGCCAATGATCCCGTAAATTCCTCAACTTAGAAAGAAAAAAAATAACCGAGATGAAAATCTTCTTTTAATTAAATCTTATTTCCGAGTGTCACTTGGAATGTCTTTTGCTCTTCATCAGTTGCGATTATCTAGACTTGTCAAGAAAATAGAGTCTGGCTTAAAATGCATTCACCTGTCAGACTTGTGGAGGTCGACGTGAAAAAGAAGGCATAAAAAAAAAAATCTAACCGGAATAGCATGACATAGCAAAGGTTTCCGTGGTTAAAAATCTCGTATCTAAAAATCAGTGTGGTTAGTTGTTTTCGAAGGGATAGCCAATTCTTGTGTTCTGTTTTGTACCTCAAATGCCTGAAAACTCGTGGACCGAAAGTCGTTGAAGGCAGCTTAAGGACTCCCTGGGGTAGGGAGGAGTGGACTGTGACCCTGGACATAAAGAGAGCGACAACCTGCATTCCAATTACCAAAATACGATGCATTTTCCCCCTCCCCTACTTGCTTTCTAACTAAATAACTTAAATAGCCATAAAATGAGTTGGGAAAATTTAGGTTATACGCTTCTAGGGATTAAATTGCTTACAATTTGCTTCTGCTTCATGTATGAACTGTTTAAAATGCAACTACTGCTCGTAATCTCTTGAAGTTGTTTCTGAATAACTCAGTCAAGTTTTGATTGTTTTGAAGTGTACATTTGAGTTTTGCTATGGGTTTTGCAACGTTTCTATGTCTTTTTGATACGTATTTACTTTGCAATGGGAGAAAAAAAATTTTGTCCAATGGGGCAATCAACTTATAGCCCAGCCAAAACGAATGAATGTACTGCAATAAAAATGCAGTAAAGTTAAGTAAAAAAAGCTATTTCTACCCTTTAAGGCAGTAAAAGTTATTCAGTTTTTAAAAATATGCAGTAACACTATAGTTCTAATTGCGGACTTGAAGTAGAAACATTACAGTTGGAATAAGCTGCAATTAAACTATTGAAGAAATTGAGTATTTTTTGTCAAATGCCTGCAATTTTTTCTGTAGTTTGGTGCAGTAAAAATGTACCCGGTTGAAAAGTTGAATATTACAGTAATATTCCATAGAACATAATATTGCAATGCAAGTTTTACTGCAGCAAAATTAACACCAGAAAATGCGCATAGCAGAAAACATCAATAACTTGGATGCTGGAAAAATTCTATTTAAAACTCAAGCTGTAGCTTCTTAAAAATCTTTAGCAGTTTACTATTTGTTTTGTACGACTATTACTTAAGCAGATGCAGGTGGCTGTAACCTTAGACCTTATTTTCTTACAGCAAATCCTGTAATGTAAATTGCATGATTCATAATGCCAACTGGGATTTTGAAATTCATTTATGATTCACGTAAATTACATTTGTCAAGGAACTTGCAACCGACATGGAGGTCATGTTTTCATCTTTTACTTACAAGTTTCAATTAAACATTTTTCTGAACCAAGTTTTATGTACTACAAAACCAAAACTTTCCACTTATTTTTTTTTCCTATAGAACAATACCCGGATTGTCATACTAAAAAAGGCATCACACTCACATAATAATTTCAGATTGTAATAACGGACGCGAGATGAAAAACAACAGGTGGGTCTAATGGATTTTCGCACTCTCCAGTTGGAGTTGTTAAAATTGAGGGAGGATTATTGCTGGGTAATTCGAACAATCCAAGTTCTAGAGGTCGCCTGTGAGAGAAATCTCATTCCATTAGTGGTATAACATAACCTCGAGCTGACAGAAAAACTTCTTGTTTTTTATAGCTCATCTGAGCAAAGGAGAGAGAAATAGGCTTGCAAACAAAGGGACAAGGACAGGTTCCCCCTGCACTACATTTATGGAGGTGTTAAAACCTATTCTTTCAAGAATTGGCCGCTAGGGTAATATAAAAATGGGAGAAGAGATTATTGCGTTTTACTACCGGGTTTTGTGTTGAGTGTGATTTTTTTTTTTCAGTTGGAATGTTGTGTTTAAGTTTACATATGTTAGGTGGGAGATCAAATGGCAGGCATTTGCTCTGTACACTTTGCAGAGAGCATTACAAATAAAAGGTATGCTTATCTGTTTAATGTGAATAGCTACTAAACGTGTGTTTGAGAAGTAAACTTTGTTTGTTTGAACAGTTTGATAGGGTTTGTGTTAGGTGGTTTTATTGAAAGTTGGTAATTAAGTTATGATGCAAAAAAATAATAGATTTGTGATTTTATATATCAAATTTGTATAAAACTAAGGCAAATTTCTTTAAATTTTTGCTTTTTTTGTAGATTTTTTGTAGATTTTTTGTAGATAGATTTCAGTACGTGAAATACCAACGAGATTTGTTAATTCACACATCCCATCACACTGTTTTCTTAATTTCAAGCTCCTTACTTATGAATTATCACAAGGAGTGTTATTAAAAATTTGTATCAACGTTATTAAAATATCACCTGTAGGCTGTTCGTAGAAAAAAAATGTTTTAAATAAGACAGGTCTTTGTTTCCAATAATTAGAAAATTACATCTTAATCCTTGTCCCGGATGTTTTGACGCAAAAGGCTTTGATAATTACACGTTCGTTTATTCGAGAAAATCAACACAAACACCATTATTTCAACTTGTGAATAATTTGTCGCCAACACAAGTCTGACAGCTGTCAGTTGGAGATTCGCAGCAAGCCTTGTCACCCTTCTCCTGGTTTCACAAGCCTCCCTTCATGGTCGGGGTTACTCAACTCCACCCCTGCTAAAATGACAAGGCCAATGCATCATACAAGGCATGGGTCGAGCCATTCATTCTATTGTAGTCACCTTAGATAAGCCAAGTAATCCACTCTCGAGTTGTGGCCTGCCACCTAATCATTCCTAACGGGTCATGAATTCAACTTAACCCATCAGTAGACTGCCATGTACACTTCAGTCTGATCAAATTTACAGGATCGGATTTCAGACTTGAGGACTTTTATTGAATCATGCTGGTATAACGTTTGAAGGTTGGAATTTTCAAAATGAAGGTGTATTTTTATATAAAAATGGTTGTAAAAATTAAAGTTATAGAAAAAAATTATTATTATAATAAAAATTTACATGCTTTGTACAAGTGATGCTAAAAATCGTTAAAAGTTTTCAAAGTTGATGAAATCGAAAATGCTAAATTTTTTTTTTCGTACGGTCAAGACTAAGCTAAAATGAAATATATTTTCAACAAAACAGACCTTTTATCCAAAGTTATTAATATCAGAAAAAATTATCAGCCAATTCCCAAGAGAACAAACACTGCAATGTTTTCGGCAATAATTTGACCCAACCGCAAAAATCTGCAATTTTTTTTTTTAAATTTTTTAAATGCAAAAATCTGCTAAAACTGCAATAAAAACGAGCAAAATCACTGCAAAATAACTGCAAAAATTAAAGTAAAAATGCAGAAAAAATTATTAAAAATGGGTCAAATTACTGCAAATTTAATTAATTTAGACTAACTCTATAAATTAGATTTTAAAAAAAAATCTTTTTGCTTACCCATGCGCGCTTGGATGATGAAAAGGATGCACCCGAACTGTAGCCGTCGGATCCCATACGTATCGCCCTTCGTGAGTCCTTTGGTCGACTGGTATAGGGGTGTGAAACGTGGCGAAAGCGCTTGGAAATTGCAAAGGAAGCCCTGCAAATGATAAAAAAAATTAAAGTGTTAAGGCGTCATTTTTCATAGTTAAACTCAAAAGAAGTCATCCCCTTACAAAAAAAACCTTAAAAAAGAAAAACCCTGGCCTATTCATCAACGACTCAAAAAAATTTGTATTCTGTCGTTGTGTCGTCTCCGTCGCGGTTTTGAAAAGAAGGCGCGAGTTTAAACCTGATTTGAAATCGATTCGTTCTGCAACCAGGTTTTCGAGACTCGTACGACCCTTGACGTCTGATTAAGATTTCAGGATAGTGCAACAGGTGTACCCCACATGAATAAACAAACAGAATACACGAGTTAACGTACCAAAATGTGAGACAAATCTTGAGCTTAGAAGAAATTATTTTATAACTGCTTCGAAATTAATTTTCCCCCCTCGTTTCCTGTGGGATGAGACGCGCTCAGCAGTTAATCATTTTTTTATACGAAATTTGAGTTCAATTAAGTGTTTACTTCGTCACTAGACTGCGCTAAGAAATTACTTCCTCTTATAGAGTTCCGGTTAAGTGTGATACGTATCAAATTTCTACTATAGCGCATTTCAACTTCTCTTTTTTTTCAAACCTTTCTTACAGAACTATTAAACAGACAGAGTTGACGTGCGATGAAATATGATATAATTAAGCCTTCTTGTAAACAACCCCACACACATGGTTGACAAAAAATACACCACCTATTTTTCATGGGAGACAAAAAGTTGTAGTGTAAATCATGATACATCGAAATGTTGACACCTATTGTGTAATAGGGAGGGAAAAGAAATAAAAAAAAAAAAAAAATAAAGAGCAACGACATCCCTAAAGAATGGGAAAAGGGATTTGCAGAAATTTAGATTTTTGGACGATTGTGTATTGAAAGTGTAAGAAGATTTATGTACATCAAAAAGACGTTATCATCTTTCGATTAAAAGCTGACAAATACGGATAATAGTCGACTTCTAACAGTATAAGTTGTGGAAATGTCAAATTTTCTTTGTTGTTGCAAATGACCCGACCGTCTAAGAGAGAAAGGGGTCTGTTAATGTATTTACTGAAAAACTTGAGACAAGAGTAATACATATTAATGGGGCTAAAGTTTGCTATTCATAATACATATATATTTGCAATACTGGCTATTTTTCAAACTTTTCCAATCAATATCTAAACCTCTTCACTTGACAATGACCTATTAGCACTGATTGTAATGATAGTGTTCCTGCTTTATGTGATGCATTAACTTAGAACGAGCAAGACGCCTAATGTGGCAAGCAAAGCACTGCTTGTAAAGAATGCATCTTTTATTTATATAGATTTCTATAATAGAAAAAAATCGATGTAATTTGCAATTTTCATTGACTTCATTACTGAAGTTGATAGATAAGCAGAAGATCACGAAACAAATGAAAATTTCAAAATTATTTCATCAAACCACAATTCAATTTTTATGTCACAATGTAATGCAGGAAAAAAACTGACCTCCCAACAGAAATCCGTGTGTGTTCTCAACCTCCCCTTGTCAATAAAAAAGAAATCATCCACTAATGGACTTCTTCATCTCATACCACCTTTCAACAAGTGGCATTACAAAGCCAAATCATTTCCTCAAACACAAATTACATATCAAACCAATACATGCCGATTCATAATGATGATGATGGCAGGTTTTTGACACCAAGGTGCCAAGGATACTAGTAGTTAATAAGTAGAGACAACTCTTGGTCAGAAGGAGCACCCTTCCTTCTCCATCTCCCTGTGTAATTGCTGTCAAAAGCACAGCCTGGGTGTTTCGCACCAGGCCTGTTATTAAGCCCTATGATGAATGCGATCCGTGGGCATCAATTTGGCCAAGCGAAAATAACAGCTGTGCCCAAACTGCACAAGATAAAGCCATTTTAACATCACCCTCCGCCTCACCACTGCAAAAAGGCAAATAGGCAGCAGTCCTCTCGTGACTGCCGCAAGATACATCACTCACGCGCCTGGGACCGGCCCGTAATTACCAGCCAATTGTGATATTTCCACTGACAGCCGTTAGAAGAAGCCGAGGTAGGTTTTTAGACAACCCTCACCCCTCCTTTAAAAATGGCCTCTAAGATATAGGTTTTCTTCGTCTATAAGCATCTTCCTCAAGTAATCTTAGCAGCTGCTCTCTCACTCACTCATTATTTACACCTGCAAGTTTTCGATTGGGTTAAGTAGTAACATCTGGGAGTTGGGTACGATTAACTAAACGGAAGGGAAGTTGGATAAATGAACGAGGTGCTAGCATATGTGATGTAGAGTAGGGTAACAGGTGTGCATCAATAAACGGAACTTGGAATTAATGGGCTTGGCTACGTGTAGTGAATGTAGTTAAAATGTGATTTGGAGTGATTGGATGTGACATGTAGTTATTAGGGAACAAAGGGATGGGTTTTGTTTATTTCTTTTTTTCCTCTTTAGATTTGATTTTGGTTAAAGACATTTTTTTATTTAGATTTAAGAGCACACTTTGAACAAACATAAATGTAAATTTGAAACACTGCATAATTGCTTCATTTAACCTGAATTTAATGAAATGTTCTGGTATGTTATTTCAAAGTACAAATGAAATGAGAGTCAAATCTCCAAACTTCAGGTCAATTTATTTAATCCTGAATTAACTACACAATCCTTTAATTCTTGCTATCTAAACTTTTCAACTTCCTTTTCAAATAAAACTCACAACCCATAAAAAATTCCAAAACGTAAAACCCCACATATTTTCCCCTTCAAATCCTCCCCCCCCCCCCCATAATATCCAAACCCCACGTACTCGTGGTTCCATAATAACACAACCCCTTGATTTATGGCAGCGAGAAATAAGACGAGGGCCAAAAAATGGGTGGTCCTACCACGCTGCATCCTTACAAATTCGACTTAGCCAGCACACACACAATGCCCACCCCTGAAATATTTATAACATTCTGGCTTCTGTGGTTGCCAAACGTTATGCCATAACTTACACCTTATAACTTTACCACCCTATATCCCCCCTCTCTCTCCTTAGTACTCTCCCTCTTACAAACTTTACACCAATTTATCGCCAGACTTGCAACAGGTACCTAAAAAAACTCCTTAATTTAATCTCCTGACCAAATATATAAACCATTCCCAGTGCAAAATTAAATTATAAACAAGATGTATTTTAATTCCTCCATCACTTATACAAAAACCGGTTTTCAAACGTAAATAATCACAGCAATTCGACTGGAAGGGGAAAAAATTTGCATTTTATTACCCTTAAGGGTAATTTTTTTTCTATCTAAAATTTTTCAAAGTGTGAATTCATGTCTTGTAAGGAGATTTTTTTGTATTCTTCTACGCATACCCTTCTATCATCTTCTTGTAGTCTCACATGTATACTAGAAAAGCAAGATGATTAATGATTTGGAAACATGGTTTTCTGTAGCTGAAGAATTCACACACACTTTCCACTTCATCCCAAGCTCATTAGCAAGGAACGTGAAGAAACGGATGGAAAAATGCTTGGTCGACGTGTTTGCAAAATGCAACAAATCAATCAATGTCAACTAACAATTCTAAAGTACCTTTTTGAAAAGATTTTTCTAACTGATACGCCCAACATACTAATACTTGAATGTATAAGATGTTTTGGCTGTGTTATCTCGAGTTGTTTCTTGACGGAGTTGTGGCAGCGATGTTATTAATTTATGGCGGAAAGATAAAATTAAGATGGATCTTATATTCATCGCCATTTGATGTCCTGTCATATCAATTTGCGTTTATGTCCACCTACTAGACGATAGTGGAAATCAACTGGTTTTAAATATAATGGGTATTGTAAAATTATTTGGGTGAAAATATTTACCATAAAGTTAGAAGGTGTAATATATTTTTCTTTCACGAAATGATATTTTCAAATAAGATTTAACATTTCTATCTGCGCGCCGCCATTTTATTTGCTGCGGAATGCGCCCGGGTTTCATAAACGTGTTTTGATTGGTTAATATACAAATCTTTTAATATTCAGAGGGTAATTGGTAAAATAAAATTTCTTAAATGTCATTTACTGTTTAAAAATCGTAAGAAGGTAACCATTTTAAATAAAAAAGTTATTGTTATTGACAAATGGTTTTTAAAAATATTATTAATACATTTTTCACTAATTTCTTTTACAATATTTTTGAATTTTGGCACCAAACAACATCAAAACGATGAAAGAAAGTGAAACCACCCAAAATAACAACTTGATTGACACCTAAGGTTGCATTCTACAACATCATCAGAAAAGCTACTGACATTACGCTCAAGCACCACCTGGTGGAAAGAAAAACATCACACATCCCCCCTACACATCCCTAGTGAAAATTGCTAGTTTCATGTAATTGAGTTAAAACTACTACCTTTGTCCCACAACAAAAGAATATTAGAAAACTCTTCAAAAACCACCCAAACACTAACTAATTATTGTAAATCCTTAAGATATATATATATTTATCAGTTTAAAAAAAAAATCTCCCTCTGGTAACAAATTTGCATAACATCCAATTAAATTAGGTGTGAATTATTTCAACAACAGGTGAAACATCACAAGTTCACCCACGTCATGTAGTGGTCGTAATTAACTTTTCAGGCGAACCGCCTACAAAATTGAGTTTATGCAGCCTGATAGACGCATGCGTGCAAATAATTCTCGCGCCCCTCGCGGCACTGCCGTAAACATCACCTAATGATACAGTACAATGTTGAACGTGGCGTTCAGCCAATTACATCAATAGCGGTGCCAAGCCTGAATAAGTTTTGATCCCCTATAATTATGCACAAATTGAACTCATCTCATTCACCCGATCCTCTCAACTTAAACGATAAACATCTTCTGGGAACAGCAAGAAAAATGTTTGGCAAAGATATGTGCAGAAACAGAGTGAAATAGTGAAGTTTTTGGTAAGAGTTAATTATGATATTTCAACAAGATGAAATTATGGCCTTTTTTTGTATGAAAGATGGTTCATTGTACTAACCAAAATGAGGTTCCATAAGTCCGTTGCGAGGGTCAAATGTCATGGATCCGAATAGTGATGGTTGAGGCGATATTTGGTCTTTTTTGTTCCATGTTGAAGAAGAGAAGTCGACACTTATGGATGGGGTTTTCACTGTCGATGTGGGCGAAACGAGATTTGGTTCAAGTTGAGGAACTTGTTGTTGACAACCTTCACGAACTGTTGTGTCTGTAATAAATTTCAAAGAGAAAATTCGTGGTTGAAAAAGTTGTGGCAATAAATATCGTTTAGTAAAAAAAAAAATTAGCAAGTTTGTTTTGTAGAGTTGCAAAACGTTATTTATTTCTAGTTATGCCGTGTTTACGGTTTGTTTACGGTTTGTTGTTGAGCTATAATTGATTCTGTGCAGTTGATGATTTGCATATTTTGACAAATTTTTTAAAGTATTGGAATTTTATTTCAAGAATTGGTCATATTTCATGTGTATAATATCTTGAATAAATCAAATTTGTGTCTTATAGCCAAAACATATGTCAACATTTGCTGTTGATTCTACTTTAACCCATGAATCAATATGGTTATGTTAAGTTAAGCACAAAGTTATTGTCCACTTGACCATTCCTGATCATATTTAGACAAATTTCGAACAACTTTATGACCATTTTAATCACATTAACAAATTTTTACCATTTTTATTAACTATTATTAACGGAATTAACCACATTTAGACAAATTCCTATACTACTTTGATGACATTTTCAAAAATTGTTCAAACACACAAAAATAAACTTTAACCAAATTCCAATTAACTTTCAAGCATTAGTTCTCCCCACTAAATTTCTTCCCAAACATCAAAGTCATTTGTCACAATTATAATAAAAAATTAATTACACACACCTCAGATTTATTTACCACACAACAACTCTCTTATCAATAAATCCCTTTATACAAGTAAACCCTTTAATTATACTTTAATCACGTGTTGGGGTTAAACCAATTAAAATATATTTCCCACATTTCTAACATCATCATTTATGGCTACAACTGCTTATTAACGATTGATACACATAATTTACTCATTAAAAATAAAAGTACACTTAAAAGACACTCCCCATCTGAAAAAAAAAAAAAAAAACCAAACCAATAAATTTCATTAAGTTCGACTCGCGTGTTTTGATCACCAATTGTAAGAAAAATAAGTCGTCTCCAACCCTGACACTTCTTACCACAAAATTGTGGTATGGGTGTGTCTGCTAGTGACAAAACTTCTCAATTATGATTGCAGTGAAGCGCACTCTTTCGGTGAAAAATTCCACAACTAGTGTTTAAAGAAGAAGAAATCCATCTGGTGCCAATTGTGCGCCTCTGACCAAACTTTTCTCTCACTCGAACAAAGGCAAGAGGGGGCGCTCAGCGTAATTATGTTGTGTCACGCTTTTCCGACCTGTGAAAAATGATGGCCCCAGCGCCGGGGGCCCGTGAGCTGCACCCTCGTCGCCCGCTGGGCCGGCCATTTATCTTGCACTCGGTGCATGCAAGTTGGCTTCGCCGGCCCCGCACGGGACACCTCGGCCACTGCCACCTGCCATCAGGGGCAGACAACTTGCTCCACCCACGAGTTATGCCCTCAAGGGGCCTTGACCTAGGCCTTTCTCAATACTCAAGGCCCGTCTTCACTTGCAGGTGGTTTGATTAGTTCCTTACTTTCTCGTTGGGAGGTGTTGAAATTCAGACTCTCAAGTACTGACTGCACTGACTCTTATCAGTGTTTCAAGTGTTTTTGTGGGTTTTAAACGACCTTGAAAATTGTTGACAGGGGGAATGGGATTTTTAGTTAAAAGGAAAACATAATTGACATTTAGTGAATTTTTATAAAACGTCATAGAAAATTTTGTTTTAACTCCTATACTGCACTTCCGGTTACTTTTTATCAATAATGATGAGATAACCACGGTTGTTCCCTCTGCTCTGCTAAAACTAGCTGACCAAAAACTAGATAAAATCCGTACTACAATACGTCACCAAGAAATACCTCCACTCTCTATCCACCATAAATTCCAAGGCTCCGTCTCAGCAGGAAGTGCCCTTTTGTCCTGCTCTAAATGAGGTTGCAGTTGCAGAGACATCTTAACCCTGGTATTTTAATTTCACTCATTTCTATGTAGACATGATTTAGCACCGTTTTTCTTTTCCACAACCTACGTACTACAAAATTACTAATGGATTAAGTCGCACTGCTGGCCAGGGCCACCCCAACAGACTCACTTGACACACCCCACTAAATCATATTTTTTTCACTCCTCAGTTCTGCCCTATGAATTGCCACAGGCAAAGCATTGTGTACATTTACAAGTGGTGAAAAATTTATGAAGCATTTTTTTTTTTTTTTTTGGAGAAATCTTTTAAAAATTTTGAAAAAAAAAGTTAAAAGTTATAATATCTCCATTTTTAATTTATAAATGTTAAGCTCTTAAGATTATTAAAAAAAATTGTCAGAGGAATGTGAATATTAAATTTTTCTTTTTTTTTTTTTTTAAGTAGTGAGAAAAGTATTTCTTGTTGAGTTCACTTGATTAAGATGTTAGAGTCGGCAAAGAGGAGGGCTTCAATATGAAAAGGGTCAAGTCATAAATTATCAGCCCTCAAATGCCGACCTGATTGGACTAAATTACTACAATTAGGTAGAAAGAGAAGTGAAATAAAGTTATTACCACATGCCAACACACCTCTTTATGTAGAATAACCTTAGAGGAGAATAAAATAAATATAAAAAAGAAAGTTTTTATAAAAACTTTCCTTTCATAACCATTTTCTTAACTACTGGTGAAAATAGAAAAATGTCTTACCACACTTTAGAAGCCAACACATTTTTGGAGAGAGACATCTACCGGTCAACACAGGGGACATTTGATGTCCGTGGAATCACACTTGACCTTAGCAAGACTAACACATTTTCCTAACTGACATTCCACTTGTCACAAGATCTGGTCAGTCTCACGCTTCACGTTTCACGCTCACCTCCCCAAATATCACAACATCCGCCACGCTGCCCCCTATGCACGTGTATGGCCCTAAGCCTTCGACAACCCCAAGCTCAACATTTTCACCCTCTCTCCCTCACCTCAACGACCATAAAATAAATTCCACTAGGCATTCTTTATTTTTACGGCTGCTGTATAATTCTGTCCGGTCGTGTGATGTGGGTAAAAGCCGACAGGTGTCATCGTCTTTTGACGAATCCGACTCGGGAGCTGCCGCTAGGGGTTTGAAAATTTTTACAACTTTTTTTAATTGCTTATCTATTGAGTGGGGGAAAGAGGAGGAGGGAGACGTTGGGCACATTAACTAATTCAAGAGGTGAACAAATAACAACTTTTTTTTCCCACGTATCTAAATATGGAAGGCAATTTTCTAGTTTAAGTTAAAGTGACATTTTCTTATTTGAGAACTCCTGCATAGAAGGAAACAAGATCCCTGCCTACTTAGAACCAAGTGAACAGGAAAAATAACAACCCCTAATCCTTAAATTATATGACTTGAAGGCAAGGAAAGGGGGCACAATAGATTCTACTGGTCAACGGCCCTTGTGCAGACAGCAGACCACATACTAGGATGGACAAGAGGAACCCTTGTTTTTATCACTACCTTTACCACTCATCAGTTGGTTAGTGATCTAAAATAAAAAATTGTCAAAATTCTTGCAGAATTTTAATGTTTAAAGTTTAAAAATAAACTGCAATGAAACTGAATCAATGCTGACTTTTACCATAAACTACAGTGAAAAAACACCACTGCAAAACTGCAGTACTCATCTTTGTTTTCCTACATATTTTTAAAGCTGAGCAGTTTATAATCTGATTTATATTCTAAACTGTCAAATTTGATTTAATTTTTCTATAAAAATGATTAAAAAGTATAAGCTCAATGGTTTATATCAACAAATCAAAATTGACCAATCATGAGCTTTTGTTAGACCATGAAGCCTTATATGATTGGTGCGCGCTTTATTGCGCACTTAACAATGCGCGCAGGGAAATAGTTCCGATGAAAAATATTTAACAAGTTAATCCAAACACTACATTTGATTAATTTCAGATTTATCTACATGATTACAACGTATTAGCAATTAAAATCCACTCAATTTAATGCCCCTACAAATAATTCCATAATATGTGAATCAATTTTGATATTAAACTGTCAAAAGATGTTGATGTATTACCATAAACACTTAATTTAACATCATTATCTCATCAACTCTCAATTAAAAGAACCAATATTTCACACTGTCAATGCTTAGTAGGGAGAACCCCATCCAATTACATAGATCTACAAACCACACTGTGTAAGATTTTTATCAGAAAATTTTTTTGCCAGCAATGATTCATTTAGTTGTCACCTTTCTTTCAGTTTCAATTCCACAATTTACACCAACAAAACTTCAAAAATGTAATTCGGCTTGTTTAATGGCAACTTGAAACCAAACCCAACCAACTTTTCTCACACCTGCCTTGTTTCTCTACCCCTCACTTTTTTTTTATTTTGCAGACTGGTATAGGTACTCGAAAATTTTTTGCAAGATCGCCCTCATATATATGTAGTGGAGTGGCAGCAAGTAGGGTGGTGGTTAGTCTGTGTCTATATATGTGGGGAGGTTTACACGAAAAATCCTCCAAATGAGCCCCACTACACTCAGCTTTACAAAGCTGACCAACGGAGCAGATTAATTCCGGGGCACCGGGCGCCAGCCGTCACAGCGGTTTGCAGTCGCACAACAACAGCCACGCTTTGTGCGGCTGCGGGAAAAGCAATCGGCTCATCCGGGAGGAGGAAGTCGAATCCCCTCTTGGCTAAAGTTCTTTGGTCGTCACTCAAGCACAAGTGATTCGGGGATTGCCAATGACAATCCCTCGCTAAATCCGACCACAATGGGTTAGAATTTTTACTTCTTTTGTGTATTGCACATTTTCGTTTCGCATTTAGTTTGTCGTTTAATAGTTATTCGTTTCTTTAATAGAGGGCCATTAGGAGTCTGCAGATGAATAGAAGAGGGATATTAAATGTAATTTGAGTTGTAGTTTGATGTCTTTTTTTTTAAGATTTGGGTTGTTAAATGAAAGGTCTTAAACGTTTGCGTGTGTATGTGGGGGGAATGTTCACTCGAAGTCTATGTTTACTTGTACTTGCCTCTGTTGTTCATTGCCAAATAGGTAGTTCAAGTTAAGTCATCAAAATCTCTTTAGCTTTTGTTTGATGTTGGTAGCTATATTTGTGTTGAGGGTTTTTGAAGGATTAGTTTTTAAACTGTTGGTTTATTAGCTGAAGACTTCTGGAAGTGATATTGGAGAAGGTTGTTTGTACGCATGTTTATTGTCTTAGAAAAAGATTTGATCATTGTGTAGTTATTGGTGGTCAAAGGTTTTGTGATCAATTGAATTTGATATTTCAAATTTTTTGATCACTTTATGAACTTTTTTGTAATCAAATAGATTAAAAAATGATTAAATTGTGAGTAAATTTTTTTTGTAAATGAATTTACTTTTTTATTTTGTATCATTTTGTTATCTCTCATTACCTTCATTTTCTTTTTCATATACTGAACTGAAATTTTAAAATAAATTCCACTAAGTCGGAAAAAGGTTTGGTAATTCTAACAAAAAAATGAAAATCTCTTAACCTACTTTCTACCTACTTAAAAGTACAAACTCATCCCCACTGTAGCTATCTCTCCTATTAAAACCCGATTTCTATTGACACCCATTCCTGTTCTTCACACAACTAGTATCACACACTATCATTAAGTAGCATGTTCATAGATGAAATTTTGTAAGGGAAATGAGGGATTCCTTCATCCCTGCTTCCCCCATTTTACCCACTGTCAGGAGTCAAATTTCAAAGGAAGCCTCTTCTTAAACAGTATCTTTCTGAAACGTAAATACAGGATTCACACCTAAACGGGCTCTAAAGTTCCCATCAGGTCAACTCCACATGCTTCAACGCACCTTTCATCAGTCTCCTGAATATACTTAACCCGAATTAAAATACCCAATTGATCATTTCTACAAAAATTCATTCGAAATAAAGAGGGAAATAATGAATAGGCAATTTTACTTGGCGGAATAGTTAAAGTAACTTAAAGGTGATGAAGTTCATTAGCGAACACCGTCTGCTATATAAATCAGCCACTTCTTAGCAACAGTCAACGCTCATCCAGATGGTGGCAATTTGTGAACACCAAGTGTGAAACTGACTTGACGAGCTCATTTCGCTCCTCCTTAACTCGACACCATCTGCAGTAACACGCGCATAACTTCATTTTCCCTATACTAAACCTCAAAGTTTTACTGAGTTAGAGCGTGTTTTTCATGATTGGGAAAAATTTTAATAGTTTTTTCAGAGAAATCATTACAGAGTTGAAGAGTTATGGTTTTGGTGGTTTTTAAAGGAAATGTTTTGTTATGTTGTTGTTTTAATATTTGAATTTCAAATTTAATTAAAATAACTGAAGAGAAAATTGGTTTTGATAAAAAATGAATTTGTGAAAATTTCAAACACGTTTTTTTTTTAAAGATTTAGTTGTTTTTTAAGTTGGAAAATCATATAAAGAAAAGATCCCCTGGGTTTAGTAAGTAAAATATTACCTTACTTTATTCAGTATGCGATATAATATTTACTTTTATTCTGGATTTATTAATAATTTAAAAAATAGATAATTAGAAGTGACAAAACAAATTTACTGTAGCAAAACCATTGTAAAAAGTTGTTCAATTTGCAGAGTTGAAACAAACTTTCTTCATCTTTTTAAAAAACAAGTTATTATAAAAAATTTATACCAAAATTAGAGATTAAAAATAAGTAAATAGGCTTCAATTCACCCACCAGTGTAAAAACATTTTTCTAAAAACTCAAACTTAATCATTTATAAACTTCTTTTAAACTCTAAAAACTAAAACTTTTTACAAAACTGTGCAAACTATTCGAAAAACTCCACCAACAAAAATGAAATTCCTCTTACCTTCAAACTAAAAACGTCGTGACGACAAATCCCAAAAAACACACAGAGAAATTCCTCCACTCGAAACGATTAATCCTCCCAGTCCGAGGAGTATGAAAACAGGGTGGCCGCACCACACATAGTAGAGAAGCAATGTGTGGCCGATTTTTGTCCGTGCTGAAAACGCAGGGCGGTTTGAGGGGAGAAGAGGTAAGGGGGGGTCTAAAATACGCGTAGGTGGGTGGGAGAAGTAAAAGGGGGTTAAGACTCCACCTCCACTTGGATAGACGCTTGTTGTTAGACAACGTGCGTCTCACGAACCCACACTAGTTTGGGACTCAATCAGCAGAGGGAGGCGGAGACCCTCTAGTGCCGGTGCCCGCAACGTAACAGCCAATGAGAAGTGTTCCCTCATTCCAGCCTCCATCATTCTCCCCACCAACAACAAATGGAGTCCCCTTGATGCCATTTCTGGACGGTTTCTCTTGGTCATAAGTATTTCTTAGTGTGTGTATAAGGACAGATCAATTAGAAAAAGCTCTCAGCGGGGGTTAACTTTACTCTTCTCTCCTCCTTTTTTTCCACCGATTGTGTCTCAACCGACCCCCTTCCCCCTCCTTTAACTCTCTGGCTGACACTAGAGAGGGTGCAGTGCCGTAAATCAGGAGCGCCACAATCGGCGTGGAATTTACTCGTTGCCTGCGACGATTTCATCACTCTGGCCGCGGCCCTGACCGCCTTTACCACTGGCCACTCCTTCCTTATCCCCGAGCCACAAAAACCGAAAACTGGCCACCCGGACAAACAACTTCATTTAACATCTATATTTGTGATTTTTTTTTTTTAATATTTGGAATTAGTGTTTTAACACAATTTAAATGTTTTTTATTAGAATTTAGTGATTTTAGGGTCTTCTTAAAAACGGCTGTTTTCTTGATAAATTGGTAGGGGACGGTTGGTAATTGTTGGAATGGTGGTAATCATTTATCTCAATAAGTTTGGTTTGTGGAAAAATGTTTTCTTTCAGTTCGGTGAAAGGAAAAGTTGACCAATATATATAAAATAATTCTTGGAGTAGTTTTATAGCTTTTGCGTGTGTTTGGTTTACATTCTAGTGTCTTTGCGGAATTTAACATATAAACTTAGAATTAACACTGGATTCGCAGAATAATTATTATATCCAGTGTTAGTTTTTAAGTTCATAAAGCTGATTAAAAACTGTGCTCGTTATTCATTTTTACTAATTCCTGTGCAAAAATGATTGAAATGGCACCAAAATTAAAGTAAAAAGTCTGAAAAAATTTCTTTTTGTTACTTCAAAAAACGAAAATTGAAATATATTTTTAAATTAAAAGTTTTTACTTTTGGTTGTTTCATTTTTCTGATTGCTTTGTCTTGTGTTTGATCCTAAATACGAATATTATTGAGATTTTCGGCCCTTAAAAAACTAATTTTATATTGTCTGTGTATTTTGGTTTAGATATTATTTTAAGGCACAAGACATTTAAAAAAAACAACTTAAAAAACTATTTCGCTAGTTTATTTTTCAGATTTCATTCAATTTTTAGGTCAATTTTGATAAAAAAACACCAAAACCATCACTCAAATCCTGCAAAAAAAATTTCCCGCGACAACTAAACATTAATAAAAACAATCAAAACCCTTAAAAATTCCTACCAGCGTAAAATGACAAATTTTCATTCAATTAACTTACAAAAAAAATCAACCTATTATTAATATTCATTTGTTACCAATCGCCAACATTCTAAATTACAATGTGTCATAAATTTCGATTGTCTAATGTTTCTCGTTTGCCGTAATTTGGGTAATCCATCAATGAAGTTGTCATGCTAACCTTTCAAGGAAAAATGGTTGGCCAATTACTTTTCTTTTTTCTAAACAGAAAAAAAAAACTCCATCACAAAACGATAACTGTAGACTAAATTCCAATTATACAATTCATCAAGAAATGTCGAAATAAAAGATGAAATATAAACCAAAACAAGTTTAGTGACACGCAACTTTTTTGTTACCTTAACGCGTCCACTGTAAAATTGTCCTGCCCACGGACATAGTTAATGACCTTGAAAACAAAAGTCTTTCCTCAATTATCTACTCTGTTTGCCAGCAACACAGCGTTAACGAGGTGTTTCATTCCTAAATAGAGTTAACCAAGGCGTTTATTAACTGTTATCTATGAAAAAAAATTTTTTTTTTCAAATAAAAGAAATCAAAATTTAAATTTATGAAAAAGGCAAATACTTGACCTTGCAACTCATCAATCTTGTTTCTGTGCTTGTATCAACACACATAAAACAAACTTTTCTTTCAAATCCTGTTTTCAGTTTGTGGAATTTCTTAAGTAGTATCTCAATTGCGCGTAATTATTTCCAATTAAACACGAACTGGAGTCCAACAACAAAAATATTAAATGTTAAACAACTTTTTTCTTCCTTTTTACTTCGAATTCTTTTAGTCAGACCTAAAATGAGACATCAGCAGTAAAAAAAAAATGATAGTGATTGAGTCCTGTGCGGGCGGTTATTACTGCTCGAGACTTTTCAGATTAAAGGAGAGCGTTTACTAGGTTCTATCCCTTATCACGTTCTCGGTATGGACAGTGGACCTCCATCAAAGTAAGAGGTGGGTCTCGCAAACGTCTTGCCGCTTTGAAATCATAATTTTCTAACTTTTGCCCTCCCGAACACTTCACTCTGACCTGTTTCATTTTTCTGTTTTGACATGAAGGAATTATTAAATACTTGACTTTAAATTTTAGTTTTAAACTGAACACTGAGCTCGTGTGTATCGCGGCCATACACAAATAATGCTCTATACCGCACGAAATAAAATGGCCGGCGTGCTTTATTTATACCATTTTTACGGTTTTGTTACATCCATTTTATTTACTTTTACATTTATTATTAAAACTTCTACATAAGTTTAAATTTTGTTAACAATGGTGCTGTCACAGGAAATAACTCCGCACTAAATAAAATGGCGGCTTAATACATCTAAAAATCGATTTTTAGCAAATAAAGTTTTATTTTAAAAAATTCTGAGACTAATAACCCACTCTTCACCAACAATTCTAAATAATTTTAATATTAACACTCATAAAAATGACTACAGAATCAGATCCATCTAAACTTAGGGTTTAGATGTCACAGGAAATAACTCCGCACTAAATAAAATGGCGGCTTAATACATCTAAATTAGCAAATATAATAGTTTTATTTTAAAAAACTCTTGAGACTAATAACCCGCTCTCCACCAACAATTTTTAAATTTTGTTAACAATGATGCCGTCACAGGAAATAGCTCCGCACTAAATAAAATGGCGGCTTAATACATCTAAAAATCGATTTTTAGCAAATAAAGTTTTATTTTAAAAAATTCTGAGACTAATAAACCACTCTTCACCAACAATTCTAAATAATTTTAATATTAACACTCATAAAAAGTGACTACAGAATCAATCATATTGATCCATCTAAACTTAGGGTTTATGTTCAATGTTTACTCTAAGTTTGATCTTTTCACAGAATTTTAATTTTCCTCCCTAAGTTTACAAAAAGGGAGCAATGGTCTTAAGGCATGAATGGAGCAAACCAAAAGGCCACTGGGCCTTTTCTTATCACCAGACTAAAACCTATTGTCCATTCACACTTTTCTGGCAAATCTACCTGAAAGCAAGCTGGTGGGGTTGACTATGAAGGAAAGCAAACTGGCAAGAAAAAGACACTTGGCTTGAATGCGTGTGACACAGCCATAGACAACATGTGTGTGTCGCCTAGGAAACCCGACAGATATGCTAATAAATTTCTTCACTCGGAACGGACCTCCACAAAAACCCGTTTTTCTTCTGTTGCACTTCGCTTGCTGCTGTCCGCTTCTGCCTAACACAACTTTGATGTCTATATTTTGCTTATACACAAACCCCAAAGGTAAAGAGAAGGGAAAAAAGTAGACACACTATTAAAAAAAATAGCCAATAAAGAGGCGAAGGTATATAAAAACACGTGCAATTTTCTAGTCAATTTTTTTCTTAATTATATGCCCTTGAGGATTTAGAAAATAAAATAACACTAGAAAACTGAGTGAAATTCTTTTATGTATAAAAATTGAGTATTGGGCGTTGGTCTGTGTTTTGGTTTTAATCATAGGTGATTATTGTTGATGATTTCATTTTGCAGTTCATTTAAATGGCTGCCTGGATGGCGCGCAAGGTGTGGGGCAGGGTAACAAGTCAAGACTCCTCCTTCAGGTAGACCACCAAAACGATGTGGGCTCCAATAGCTGCCACCTTGGTTCATGAAAGGTTGTCACTCATCACTTTGGTGAAAAAAATGATGGCAGACACTATTCAACTGTTAATTTTTTGTCAACTATACAAATTGTTATGGGAATTTTTTCAATGTATAAACACCCGTGGCAAAATCGCATGAAATTTGAAGTGCAGAGTTTATTAAGAAAGTGTAAATTAGGTCTTGAAAATGGGAAAATGAGTGTACAAACGGGTAAAATTGTGAATAAACTGTTTAGAAAGTACAAAAAGTTATGGGTAAAGATATGATTGAATGTACAGAGATAAAAGTGTATCAAATTATTGACTTGAAATAAATATGTACCACACAAACACAAACCGTTGTGAAAAACTTTCAAATCATCACCTTTGAATTTCCTTAAAAGAGCGGAAACTGTTAGATGTTTTAGTAAGTAGCTTAGCTACAGGGGGAGGGAAACTAATCCGTGCCATCTTCACAGGAAGTTCAGCAATATAAAGAACTTCTTTATATCCAGAAACAACCAAATCAGCACATCCTCCGGATAAGTGAGGGGAAAGAAAATCGAAAAAACCCCCAACTCAGTAGCTCTCTACGGACGTCCATTACAATTTCTCCACCGCCATTGCTCACTCACGCCAAGAAATTAGAAGTGCCTCATTACCGTCCATCGGCCGAGCTTGACCCTCATCATTTTCAACGCTGGACTTAAACAGACATGCTTGTTAGGCTTAGAATTGTCACCTTTCCACGGCCATTCATCTCAGGTAGTGGGAAAAAAAAAGCATTCCTTTGCCCCCTCCCTATATCCGCACCCCTTTCTCCTTGGTCCATACCACACCAATCTTACTAATGAACTCTGGTCAGTAAAGGGAAAGGAGGAGGAGAAAAGTGGCCAGTGGTCTGTGAATCGCCGTGGCCACTCGGCTAATTTTGGCGCACCCTCTTTTGGTGGCTTGTGTGATTTACTGGTTTGGACAAAAGGGGACCCCCCGACGTTACAAGACGGAGCCCGACACACACCGCCATTCGTCATTGAAAAAGCAGAACCATCTAACGACGGTCGGAAGAAACTTGCAAAATTCGTTCCGCCGCACACAAATGAGATTTATGCTTCAACACCTGGCAACACTTTTCGGGACGAGGTTTGAAACGCAAACGACTTAATTTCGCGTTGCCAATTTTTCACTAGGGGAAGGGGGGGGGGGGGCAGGTGATGGTGGGAGATGGGGAGAATTTTCTTCACTGATCGCCTTCATAAATTGTAGTGGATAATTTTCACTAAGGGGCAAGAAAGTTGTTCTCTAAAAACCTAACACCCCCTTGTTCGTGGGGCCCTCTCTTTTCCCATTCTGCTTACATGCGCACTCCCTTCTTTATGTGATGTCGAGTTGAGATGTCAGTGTTAGTGTCCGAATTCCTTTCAAGACGCCCAAAAACTAATTCAAGACGCTCCCTAAAAGGGAAGATTAGCTATTAGAAACGATTTTTTTTTTCTATTTAGTTTAATTCAATCAATAAATGGATTTTTTTTTTCTAAGTCACGAAATTTTATTAATTGCTTCCCAATCTGATTTCTCATCCATCTTCTCACATGACTAAGATGAAAACGATAAATTTAGAAAAATTTAATTACTCTTTGTGCGACGACGATTTAGTTATTTGAAAGCCCAGGTGGAGGGATAAATGGATGACTAATGACTGCATTCAACCTAAGATGGAAGATAATTAATTCACAAGACACCAACTAATAATTAACTGTGAAGTCCAATCTCCATCTAGGAAAATAAAATGAAAGCAGTTTTTTTGTGTTGAAATTTTTAAGATCTGTTTATGGCTCAATAAAAAAAAAAATTTTTTTTTTTTCTCAAGAGAAAAATTGGCTACTGATTTGGGGTGACAAGAGAAAGGGCATATCCGGCTTGAAACTAATAGGGTTATTAAGCAACTATTAGTTGGTGACCCATAAAGTTGGGAATAACTATTTCAAAGCATAACTTTCCTCATTTCTTCATAATAATGTTGGGGTATCAAAGAAGATATTCCACATCTTGTAACTGTTGAACGTTATACCTCTCAAGAGTTGTTCGCCCACCTATTGGCACCTCGTCGTTCAGGTGCTAATCATTCAAAATTCTTTGTTTATTCTGATTCGCTTGCATCTTTGTTGTGTTTGCAGTCCTTCTATGGTACGGACAATCTAAGGTTTGTGTCCTGTGTGCATCTTGTATAAGCTCATAATATAAACTCTGCTATGTCCGTTTGCAAAACTCCCAATAAGGTGTTAATTTTGTCAGTCAAAAACATTAGAAGGAACTTACATCTCACAAACAATAACATGCAATTGCATAGGCTTACTTATAATCGTAAGATAGGACTTTGTCTTAATTCCTTATATTCGTTATAGGAATATTAGGAGGCTTTACCGCATTACTTTTATGCCCCTAACACGCCTCTGTTTGCGTTGAAACTGCAACTTGTCTCTTTCAAAATTGCCAATAGTCATCCAGAACCGTGATTAAGGTGAAAAACAAAACACATCTGTATTTATAAAGTTATATCTCTAAGCCCAGACCTTTTAAATTCATTTCAAGAAGGTTTTCCTCTTCAGTTACTTATTACCAGGCAATTTAATTTGGAACGTTGTAAACACTTGTAATTAACACACACGTTATCACCTTTAAACAATCACAATATAAGATTAAAACCTTTATGACCGTCAAGTACAAATTTGAAAGGGTCTACATATGTAAAACAACCTGGTTTAGGGCTCGACAATATTCAATGACTTCATTTGTGAATGGGATTGCAAGTAGGGAGGACGGAAAAAGAGGGGGATATAGATCGAATTGCCGCACAAAGAGGGCAGGCCAAAGAAGCCACTGACTGCTGGCGCCGCCTGTCAGCACATCAACGCTGGAGCAACAGCTGTGGCTATGCATGCAAAGAACTTCCACAAGGATTCGTCATACACACAAAACTGCTCGAGTTTCAACTCCTTTGGCCTTCATTCAACTTGTATTGTCGATGAGAATCAGAGTCAGAGTGTTAGATGATATCTATTCCATTCATCTGTTAATCAACTGGTCCAAAAAAAAAAAAATCGCTCTGCTTGACGTCATTCAATCAAACAAAATAATTCTTTGCACACGACCTTCTGAAAAAATGCAGAACTACAAGATGACTTTACGAGTAATTAAAAGAAAAAAAAAATTGGTATGCAGTTCACGCATTGTAGTGAACGTTACGGGTCATTTCTTCAAACATAACCGAGGTAAATTTAATTCCCATTCTGAGCGTCCCCTCCTTGCATTGCATAGAGCAGTTGAATCATAAAGAAGAAAAGTTGAACACGGAGAACAAAGAGAACCTTGTGCGGGGCACTTGGTGCATGCAAGGCAGTGGCCTTACTCGTCCTGCCTCCCTCGGTCACAGATAAAATTCTTCTCAATAAGCTTTTCCAAAAGGGAGGATCGAAGAAGCCGTGTCGAATGCAAACCACAAGTGCAAATGTGCATGAATGAACACTCCATAATGGGTGCCCACTTTAAGCGCGCTTCTCATTCTAATGTTAACTCTTCCTGTCCCAATAGAAAAATCATTTTTTGAACGATTATGATGGAAAAACGTAATGTGTTCCTACACCCTTCCTACATTTATTAAGACAGTTTTTTTAATGATCTCACAACAGAAGTCATATACCGTACACGTACCAAATATAAATGTTGACTATTTATGAAATACAGTGCAACACACCGTACTACGTTGAGAATTCTAACGTAATAGAATGTAACCAAAAGTCACGTTATATTCAATAATTTCACACAGTAAATACACCAGTGTAAATTTTTATAATTTATGTTAAATTATAACGTAAATCCACTTCTAACTCATACAGTACACTACAAAGTAAAATAAAGAACATTGCACTTCCTAAATTATAAATAACTTTATGACAAATAACAGCTTTTATTATACATGCATAACTTTGTATAATTAGATAAAACTAAATTTGGTATAGTTATTTTAATCTTGCTTTCTAACGTTGGCTAAATGGTCATTGTAAGGTTCACGTGACCAATGACGTCATTATACACTTTTTTCATAAGAGTTTTATTTTGAACAATAGTTAGTGCAAACATTACTTAACGTTTAACACGTTTTAACGTTATCTGTATTGTGATTTGTACTGTTTTTGTCACACTTTCCTACGTTTGATGTTAGAAGTTGTAACTTTTTTTATGTTATAACAGTGTAAAGTAAATTTGTATATTGTTGAAGTTGACATCGAAATATGTTGTAAAGTGTAATCCGACATTTTGGCCTTTAATTAGGCGCTCATCCGACAATGGGAATGTGAGTGACGTGCCAAAACGGATAGTAATGGCGGCATTTGTCCTCATTTGATTTTCTAATTCAATCAAATAGGATATATTACAACACAACAAATTATTTATATCAAAAACTTAAAACATAAAAGTTTTAAAAAACCATTTTCTTTTTTAAATTAAATTTCACCTTATTATGATATTAAGTTGTTATGACTTTCACATTTATCTGAAAATGACTTCATTTTCCACTTTTATGATTTGGATTATCATTATATCCACCATAAATAGCGCCTGAGTAAACCAAAACACAATCTTCACAATACTTAAACCTCTTAAAAACACAATTTCATGATGTATTTCAGGCAGGTTAATTTTCTTTCACCCAAGGAAAAAAAAATTCTTTCTCCTAATTAACTTGCACCGCGAAAAGCAACCACACGAACCTCACAAGCCTCTCCTCTAAAACTGTCCCACACAAACCATTGACAAGGCGCAGTTTTGCGGTAAGGGTTGAAATTGGCTCCCTGCCCCTTTCTCCATCACCATAAATCCTAGTGGCGAGTTATCCATTGGCAGGTAGGAAGGCATAGGGTCATGACAAGGAATGGGCTTTGGCTTTCACTCTCTCTCTTTTTCACCCCCTGCACTACTTGACCTGTGCAAATCTGATAGACACGGCTGCCATGTTAGGCTGTCAACAGGACACGGTTGCCATCTGGCTAGCAAGACACGCCACACGAACCCCGATGAGGATCACATTTCCTCTCTCTCTCTTCCATCCTAATCCGCTATTTCTTCCTCTACATTCTTTTTTTGACGTTTCAACAACCCAGATTCACTAAAAAAAATTTTATTTTAACCCTCCAACTACAGATTTTCCTCGCAAAATCTCGGATTCAATTACGTATCAAACAATAGTGCCAGATGTGTTTACGTAAGGCAACTGAATTGTGGTCACTGGAATTTTTCAAAGACGACACTCAAATTCTGACTCACGCCCTACTACTCTAGAATACAAGACTTTAAACCTGTGTGTTGGTTGGTACAGTTGGTCACAAAACCTCGGGTAAGCTGCTTATAGGACTAGGGGTAAATCGATGACAGAAAGCACCTTTTGTTGTCCTAACGGAAAAGTAATTCCAACTCATTTAAGTTAAAGTTAAGAGGAAATTTCGAGTTTTGTAGTAGGTAAGAGTTTTCCTCATAGTCCGCGTATGACCATTGTCGCTGGTAACGTTAAGCTTTCTCCTGTGCTGAGTACTTCTAATGTGAACTGAACCTAGATTTACATTTTCCATCTTAGTCTTTATAAAAACTTAAGTTGATTTTTTTTTTTACTGATGACCCAATCAGCAACCATCAAATTATACCTTAACGTCAACTTGCCAAAAAGGTTGATTGCCCCTTTAAATGTTAGAACGCTAACCCTTCAAGTGAATAATTGCAGCTTGCACTTTCTTAATGACAACGTATTGTGAGTGTGACAGTTGTCTATTACCAGAAGGAAATTTGTTTACAGCTACAAAAAGCAGAAGCAACCAACCCACCTTTTCAAAATTACCACAAAAAAAATTACTCAAATACATGTCACAATCCCTCACAATAGGCACACAAAAAAAGTGAAAAATGCCCCAAAGTACACAATTAAACATCTAAAAAACTAAAAATCTATGAATAATGCAAGTGAAGTACTCATTCCCCTACACCTCCATCAAACCGCACACACTCGCACAAGGAATGCGGAAAAAAATAAGTTACGATCGTCGCGACATTTTAGTCCTTGTTTCTATATCCACAGGGAAAAATTCCACAACGTTGTTGGGAGGCCTCTCGACACCGGACATGATCTCGAGGAAGTTGATGATAAGTTGAAAGAGGGGGAAGGGGGAAAACGCAAAAATATCATCTGACAGACTTTACAAGAAATACAAGTCTCTCCTTCCCCTAATGCCACGTGGGGGGCTTCTCTCGGTGAATTGTAGATTTTCAAATGAGAGTAAATTGTATGAAGTGGAATAAGATTGAGATAAGATGCCGGTTAGTTGAGCTTGACTTTCAAGGCGGATGAATCAAAAGAAAATTGAGTCGGACAACCATCTAGTTGTAAATTGTATTTTTGGATTCGTGCCAGTCAGTGTACACGAGAGAGGAGCATCCAGGCGAATAGTTGGCCCTTACCAAAACAAGATTTCACGGCAGTAGAATGCTGTCAGGATAAAAAAATCAGTGTGGAGTGATGATGGCGGATGACACATCAAATTTGTCCTGTTTAGTTCAAATGTGAATTAGATTTGCACTCTGCCCCTTTAAACACTTCAATCTAAAATTACTTTTTGTGGGTGTATTTTGGCAATTAGAATTTCGAGTAATTAATTTTTTCTGAGTTCTTCACTTGTAATAAAATTTTCGCTTTGCAATTAATTGAAATGAAAAATAAAAATTTTAATGTCTACTTATAAATGGATATAAACTTGATTTACTAACGATATTTTTTAATCTTTAATTGCTTCACCCCACCTCTGTGTCATGTATCTTCATTCATGGAATCGCATTCCAATGTCAATAAACACTGGATGGTGTCATCTGTAATTGATATCATTGGAATTCGATGTTTTTATGAGTCATTAGATTGCAGTTTTCGTGTGGCACTTGTTTGAGCAATCTCTGAATATTGTTTTTAATAAGAAAATTTGCAGGGTTTTTCATTTCCTTATTCAGCAATACAAATTTGAGTAGTTCAAAATGAAATAACTTTTGACAAGAAATTTATAGAAATTTATATGAAGTGAATAAATCGGATGGACATTTAGGGTAAATATAATTTATCGTCTAAGCTTTCCTTAAAAGTGTACAACTTCCGAGTCTTTACAAATCCTTATTCTGAGTACAATTTTATCAGAGAGAACTGTCTCAGCGACAAAAAGCTGAATTTTTTTCCGCCGTAATTTGACCCAAATGCTAAAAAACTGCAAAAAAAGTGACAAATCGCAGAAAAAACTGCAGTTGTTATTATCCAAATTATTGCAGGTTTTATGCAATCATTAGCTCAATGTCTTTCTGCAGTGGTCAAATTACTGCGAAAGGATGCCGTAAAACGAATTTTTTTCAGTAGGGCTACACTACTTTTCTTCCGTTAAGTGTGATCATTAAGTTACATGATGGTTTCATCAATGAGTTTAAACTGTTTCTTTTTGATCGTAAGAATTGGTTATAGGGACAAAACAGTCTATTCAGATTGCTCTTAACTTATTAGTCAATAAAAATAGGAAAATGCAGTTGAAAAAAAAAATCTCATTAAAAATCAGTTAGGCAGTTAATTGTATAGCATCCAGTCTCTTTCCCTATCAAAACGACAAGAAGAGAGGAGGAAAAGTGAGCGGGCTTCATACAGACGCAAATAAGAACGCACAATTTGCGTCTTTGACAGCCTCATTTGGTTCTTGTAATTTCTTCACGGAAGTAGAGAAAAAGGGATTTCATTATCCAAGAAAGGAAGTTTCAACCCCACTAATGACAGTTTATCATATCACAGACATTGAAACCCATGAATTATTCCCGACTTAACATATTGGAACTTATCCGAATGAAAATGAGTTAGATAATTGTCTCTTGTGACCAAATGACATTAACAACAGCTGCGCAGTTTTTTATCTTTATTTTAAAAAAAAAAAAAAAACATTACTTGTTTATTTACGGTTGCATTGAGAAAAAGGATTTTGCATCACTCTGTAATTTATCAGCAATTAAGGAAGTGGCTAATTTCATTTTATGAAAACATTAAATTTTTTCCACTGTTTTTAAAAAAAAGTTAAGACAGTTCAAACAACTTATGTCAAATTCCAAGAAAAACTGCGCAGCTGCCCATATTTTCTATCCCCACAATACATTTTTAAGATCATAAGTTGTAAACTGTACTGTATAAATTAAAAATAATTAAATAAAAAGATCATGTCTGGATTTTAGAATTTTCAGCAGCAAAGAATAGTTGGTGGCCATATTTTCTCAGAGGGTGGTGTGCAAACTTTCAACCTACAAAGTGTATTTATATCGTAGAAAGCGTGGGCCCAAGATGTTATATTTCGTCTTCACAGCACGCCGTCTGTCGTCGACTAAGCGGCCTCGACGGTGGTGGATACTCATTAGGGCTACAAAAATCATTCCTATTAAACATTCTACCGCTGATACGCAGGTGTGTCAGGCTTGAGTAAGAGGGGGCCATAAAATGCTGACGAGTCAACTCGCAATTAACGGTAATAATCATCATGATGAAGTGGTTAGCCACATGTTTAATGAATGCCGTTTGAAAATTAATGACTACATTTTTATATTCAAAACGATTAAAAATTCTTAAGATGTATTTCTATCACGCCTAAATTCATCGTTTATCAACAAATTCGTGTAGTGATTCACTATCTCGCGTCTTTCTCACCCTCAAATAAGTCTTCACTTCCACAAAAAGTGTTGTGCCAATTTAAGAAATCCAAAAAGCAACCGGAAGTTCCCGAACTACTCCTAATGGATACAAAATATTTCGAACTCCTCCAACACCCAAAACACTTTACCCCTCTTTAAAAATCTCCTAAATGCAAAATTCTTGTTTTTCACTTCAATTAAACGAAAACAAACATGAGTGCTCTTACAAGTTTCAAGTTTGTTGCCGACAGATGCTTTACGCTTGCTTTTACTCTCCATTGGGAATTTTGTCGCAAGAAACATGAGAATGCCCTTCCCCCTCTAAAACTTATGTCCTCACTCCCTCAACACACACACCCTTAAATCAGCCTATCAAGGGCGGGCATCGGCTAAGAGGGCTGACAATTCAAACTGCCGTTGTAAATTAAGAAAAGGCTTTAAGAGTCATGAGTTGGAACAACCTTGACAAATCAGGAATCTTGCACTCTTCATAAAATTGGACCAACTTGATAACTCATTTGCTCAAACGTCTTTTGTTGTTATATTTTTTATAGCTTAAGATTAATTTTACATTGACCATTTTTTTTAGTATTTTTTAATTTTACTTGCTGTAAATCTTGATGACTTACCTAAGGAAAATAATTAACTGTTCTTTAGTTAATTACTAAAGGTAATTGCATTTTATTATCAACTACTTAAGTAATTTCTCAGTTATTGTAAGATGAGAACAGTATTTCTTTAAGGAAAAATCTTTGTATTCACAGCCTGACTTATTTCACTGCACTAAATTTGTAACTGCCAAAACTCATCCATTGTGCAACATTAAAATATTTATCAAAATGGCAACTTTTTTAAGGAATGCTTTTTATATTGGAATAAATAATAACATCATTGTGCAAGTAAGATCATTTGTGTATTTTATATTTTCACAACCCATGGATCATCACCATCCCCTACAAAAACGACCTTCCACTCACAGTATTTTTTTTTTACAGGCCAGCTAACATAAACAGACATCTTAAAGCCAATATCAAATAACCCTCACATGTCTAGCTCACATATGCTGGTCTTTTCCATCAACAATTCTTAAATGGGAGAGTTTTTGTAGAGTATTGCTAATGATAAAATTTTATAAATTCAACGCTGACATTTTTTTTTGTATCATTTACCCACACATTTTTCACATCGTGAAATAAATAAACACAAAAATTTTAAAGTTCAAGTGACCCTCCTGGGATCTAATTTGTCTAGTTACACCATGCGGCGCCACGACTCCGGGGCTTGGCATGAAGTTGTAGTGACAAATAAGTAACGGAAATTACGGAGTTATTATAAATACACCGAGTTAGGATCAGGTGTTTACGTGCAAATAATTTCAAAATTCAAAGCGACTTACCTGATATTCGTTCATTTTTCTTATCCTTTTTGTCTCGGTGCGGTGTTGTTAATTTGTTTTTTGCATGAGATTCCATCGTGCAACGACTGCATATCCTCCAACTATAAATAATGAAAATGTCATTAGTTTAAAACGGTCGCAATAAGGAAGGAGTTAACACCGCATCACCATTTGAGCTGCCCCAGCTCGCGCCATCTTAACAGGAAGTAGCTTCGCAGCAAATACGTTAGAAAAATATATAAAGTTTATGATTTAAAATTTTTTATTTTTTATATTCTTTTATATAATATTTTGAGTTGTTTACATTTAAAGGATGATTAGTAATGTTTTAATGTTCAGACAGCAATAACGCGACAAATAAAATAGCAGCCTTGCGTAATTCGTCGTAATTTCTCACAATTAATGTTTTACTGTTACCTTTTATGACGTCAAACAAACAAAAAAAAATTCAAGATTAATATGAACTCGTAATTTAGACTAAAATAGACACAATAACCAAAAATAAACTTTAAAAAAAGGACAAACCAATTTTTTTTGGTAAGAAAAACCTTAAGTTACAGATTAATCATTAGTTCGGTGTTCCGTTAACAAATAAAAAAATAAAAAGGTTGAAAAATAAAAAAAAACTTCCAGGAGCATTCAACTCCATCATTCATCACTGTCAGGGCGAAAGTGGAGTCAGAAGAGAAACAAGAGGAGAAAGGTCCAAGTAACTTAGGTAACAATAACTTTTTTTCTTCTTTAATTACGCGTATACAAAGATAATGAGACCAGACACCCTAATGGAAATTCCTCTTAGAATTGGGAATTAACAGCATCCCTGAAAAGGACAAACAACAAGACACAAAAGGAAGTGTCTGACGACCAAGTTGGAAGAAAAAAAACATTTACAAGGGGCACTTCAACTTGCCAAACCTAAGTGACTAGATTTTTAATGTAAAACAGAATAAGACACTCAAATGATACCTTATCACGCATATATTTTTCTTCTTAGAAAAGTATTGCAAGTCTACAAGAAACAGATTTTAGAAGAAAAAAAAAAAATAGGGTAGATTAGTCAAACTCAATGCGCCATGAACTATAGCACCTATTCTTGTTAAAATTAATGGATAAATGACAAACGTTCGCCTCTTTTTCTTATTTTTACAGAGAATGACAGAAGACATCTACATTTGTCTTAGAAAGGTACAGGACACCTTCGGAAAATTTATTTCCTCTCATCAATTTTGCTCAATTATTTTTTTAAACTCAATTTATTTTGATGTCTATGCTGCCTTTTTATCCTAAAAATTTCAAATAATCAATTAATAATGTCTATTGTTAATCATTTTTTCAGTCATTGATGATCAATAAGTCTAGTAATAAAAAATGATCATAGAATTTATTAATTTCTTATAATAAGAACGCTGTCTGAAATAAACTATAAATAAAAGTAGTACCAAAAATATTTTTTGTTATTATGTAAACAAAAATAGCACTTTAGTGAGAGTGCGTTTTTGACAGCATCTCTGTTGGATATCCGTCATCTTGACGCCGAATCTCATTCATAATGCGAGTGACTTCCTTACCACAATTGCCAACGAGCTCTACATTAACGGAGAGTTTATTTTTGGTAATGTTCGCTTTGCTAAAAACGTTTTTGCTGTTTGGGAAGAGAGGGAGGAGGTGCCAGTTTCTTATAAGCTTCGGCCCTCAACCTTCAAGAAGCTCAATGACCTTATGAAGGAGCGAGAGGAAGGCGACCACAGAAATAAGGGGGGAGGAGTTGACGAAATGGAATCAACTTACCTTCTTTTATAATAAATAACCACAAGTTGAGATAATTAACCTGGAGAAATTACGGAACGGTCAAGACTTTCCGTTATCACTGTGGAGCCTTGAATGATGGTCATGTCTGTTTCTTGCTTTGGACTAGTAAAATGACTTCCTGTGTTGGACGGATCAAGGGCAAGACATTGCACGCGTGGTGCACGCGGAGCATGTGGCGCGAGATCACAATATGTTTTCTGCTTTCAAATGAAACCAACAGAGTGCGCCGCTAACTCGTACATGACAGACGCACCAGCTGTGCGCAAAATGTTGTATAGCGTTATAAAGCAGTAATTTTCCAAGATGGCATTGTTCTTTTGAGTTAGCAGTTTAGGATGTTAACAATTTAAACATTTTAATGAAACGGTTTTCTAGAAGACATTTTTTGATGTACAAAATTATAAAAAATTTGATTATGGTTTCATTATACCACTGATCATATTTCAGTCTTTTCATCTCATTACGAACTTTTTTTGATCATATCGTCAGTGCTGTGATTATAAAATGATCAAATTGTGATTTTAAAATATCCAAAACTTTTTTTGTAGGTGTCAGTAAAAATAAAAAAGTTTGAATAAATAAACATCTACCAGTTTAATTTTCGTAATTGAAAAGGGCAAAATATTTTGAAATTCCTATTAGAACAATGAAGACTTCTCGAATGACAAGCCTACTGGGTTTCAACTGGCTTACACAAGGCCATGACACAAACAGGTTTCTATTTAGTGGAATATTTAATTCTTAACTCGTCTTTTGGTAATACATATCCACTACTGAGCCCACATACTAATGTCTTATCAAAAATCGAATCGAAAAATATTTTAATTTTATGACCAACAACACTTAGCCACCTTAAATATCAAAATATTAATCTACGCACATAAGTTAGCTTTTAATAATCTACAAGGAAAGTGTTTAGGATTTGGCTTGTCAATTCCATTTATGAAAAGAAGTGATGGAAATTGGGTAGTCATTTTATTTTTTTTTTAAATGTTGAGAAAGGGCTCTTGTGTGGACTTTTAAGATGTTGAAGAAAATCTTTAATGTAAATAAAGTGCAACTGGGAAGATTATGCTAGATGGGTGAACAGAGTCTCGTTGTAAACATACAGCTTTACAAGTTCAAATTTCTCTAATCCAGAACTCCAGGTTGGTTTCAATGACTACAACAGCTGTTTGGGTTTGTCATTGCATTTATATGGCTTTTTTTTCCTGTAGTGAGTGGGCATTTTAGAATTGCAATAAAATTTGTTGCTGTAACATCTAGGAAATAATTTTGTCATTATAAACGAGCTGGATTGGAAAACAGTCACCAATGCATTTTTTATTTATTGGACTTAATATTTAAGATTTTTCTGTAGTTTGCTGCATGAAAATAAACTACTAATCAATAATTCATTTCCAATTTTTTTTTCAATTTTTACACCCATTTAGAAAAATTGATTCGTGATTAAAATTTGTGTCAGTTTTGAATTTACTTTTCAAAAATTTGTTGTCCAACTGAATTGGAATAATTTTGGCTAATATTTTGAATCTTTCATTGCAGTGTTCTGACAAAAAACAGTGAAAAAGCAAACAAAATGAACAGTTTTTTTTATTTATTTATTTTTTTTTTTTTTGCTAGGAGTTTGGTCATTTTCAGTGCATCTTAACAAGAACTGGTCAATTTATATAGTCCAATTGATCATATATTTGAAATGCAGACATTTGGTCATTAACCCATCATTTGATCATTTTACAAATGTACATGATCAGGAGGTCTGTTTCTGAATAGAATTACCCATTTTCACAAACAAATAAACAAATCTTTCGGTATGGAAGAGCAATGAATAGAAAGAAGCAGAAACTTCTTCAATGGTCTCCATAGTGGAAAAAAACTGCAATTCTTCTGCAGTTTTATTGCAATTTTTGAAGTTCGTATTAGATAGGCCCATTGTGTATTGCTAACTAACTACTACAGCAAAACTGCATTTTTTCATTGGACCAAATTTTGCTTTTCAAGTTATTGCCACATTTGAAATTTCTAATATCACAACTAAATTGAAGGATCACTTAACTTTTTTTAAAAATAAGAGTTACAAATGGATGAAATTCCCATCTCAATAAATTAGATTTAAGACCATCCAGAATGGTGGCCTAACACTGAATTACGGGCACGTAATCAAGCCCTAATATAAAAAAGCTTAATATTACAGATAATCAAGCAGTTGAGAGGTTCTCATTAGCTGATGCGACCGTCACTCTCTCCACTTGTCAGCAAGAGGCACGCACCTGGAATTTAGATATCCTCCCTTCTTCACACATCATCCCCGCCCGCGTCTGAGAAGAACACAAGGATCCATCAGGTGGGTAATTGGGCGAGGCGCCATCATCATTTGTATCTGACACCGAGAAATGAGCAGACGCATTTTTAGTGTCCGAGTGAAAGGTCAGACCCATGTCCACTCCTAATTTATATCTTTTTTTTTTCCTTCAAAAAATTGACTTCACTTCAAACGCTACTGCAAGATCATCAAAAAGAAAATTTACGAGCAGTTCAGCAATAAAATAACAATAAAATCTTTACAACCTTTAGAAATGCAAATTTCTAAATAAAATTTGGTTAATTGAGAAATAGAAAAAGATGAGCCTCTGGTTATATATTTGCTTCAATCTGGCGCCCTCTGCAAACGGGTTTTGCAAAGAGAAAAAAAAAAATATTAAAAAAATTAATAAGGGGGTTCGAGCAAGAAAACACCCTCCTCACTTCTCGCAGATGGCGCCGCTGCCCAACAGCCTTGCGCCCCCCGCAGGCGTGAGAGGGTAGTTATACGGCGACATCTTAATCAAAAGCGTCGGCTCCAAAGAAGAACAGCAGCCCAAGGCTACCCAAGGCCAAACCCACCAACATGAGCATCTTACTTGTTGCAATGAGAAATGCCGTCTTTTCTTCACTTTGTCCAACCCATCGTAGCCAAAGGGTGAGGTAACCACCCAAGAGGCAGTTGATGGAGTTTTGTAACGAGGTGCATTGATTTGTGAGGTTTTTCGTTGTGGAATTTGACACTTGGGGGATTTTATTACTGGGTTTGGGGGATTATGATTTTCGTTGAAATGTAATTGGGGTTGACCAGTTGGCACGTGTCTTTAATTAAGTTGTTTGCAGGATAATTGATGATTCTTGCACTTTATTGCAAATTTCTTTTCCAGTGTCGTGTTTTATTAAAATTGAAATGGAATTTTGTGTTGACTTTTTTATTGTCATTTTCTTGGAAACTCTGGTTTATTAGCTTTTAGTTATTAGTTTCATGTTTGTTTTTATACCTCTCTGTGTTGTTATGACTTAACACTTGTAAGGTTTTGTGTAGTTGCATAAGGATTATTACAAAAATTTTACATTTCTAAAAAGTATAGGTAATAAATGTGAGTTATTGCAAATTTTAGCATTGCATAAAGCTAAAAATGTAATTTTAATCCTTACATTGAATCATTACCTTTAAAAATTGAAAAACTGAATTGAGTGCAGCCTCTGGTGTCATAAAATTTCAATTCTTTCTTTCATTTTTTAAAAATTAGTTACATTTCGAACATTCCAAATACTTCAAATTTTGATTGCTATGACTTAGCACTTTGCTCTAAAAAATTCCCAATATTAGAAATTAATTGATTACTTACTAATTAATTAGAAACTATCATTAAATAACCGGTTTCCACAAGTCACTTACTTCTACCATCGGAGAGTTGGACTTCTAGATAGAAAAATTTTCATCTTTCTCACGAAATATTTAAAAAATTCGTATCCAGTTGCAGCCAACAATAAAAAAAAAATTAAAAACTAAAACCCTAAAAAGTCCTAAAAACAAATAAAATAACTTGCCTTAAAATTTATTATCGTCTCCAATTGACCCCTTAGGGTAACTTCATGTTTCGTAATAAAATTTCCCAAAAATGCAACGTATGCGCATACGTGTAAGTTAAAAAATTTGCGCATTTACAAGTGGCGCCACGGGTGGCTGCGCTATACACTAGGGTGGGCGGCCACACAAACCGTTTTCGTGCAACTCAACAGCAAACGAATCACTCACTCGTTGGCCTTGACGGATTGTAATAAAAGACTCCTCAACCGACTCAACTCCCATCATCAACTTAACGCCCACTTCTCAGGTGCAAAAAGGGGGAGACGCCGAAAAATGCCAGAAACTTTTTTTTAATTTTTTTTTTCATACCAAGTTTACAAGGGGAGGCTTCTCAAGGTCTCAAGATGAGAGTCAAGTATAATTACGGGCCTCGGAGGAAATTGAAACATCCACGGTTGAAAACTAATCGGAATACATGAAAGCTCCTGTCAGCAGTCAGACGAACACGTGACATTAAATGCCACTCCAATACACGACAATTCTAACGTACATTTCGAAATCACTGGTTTCTTTTGACGTTTGCTTTATTATTTCATTTTATGATTTTAAGAAAAGTTATTTTTAAAAACCAGGTTTGATTATAGGCATGAGTTTGGGTGGTTTTTATGAGGTATAATAAGAATTGATGGTTCTGCAAGTTGGAATTGACTGGTTGTGAAAAGAGAAAAATAATTTAAAAAGAATAAAAGGAATTGAGTCATTTTGTTGGAATTCAAATGGGGTTGAAAAATTTTGTTTGTAGAAAAATAGAGGTTGGTCAAGTTATTTCTATGCATTTTCTTTACTTATAAAAAAAGTAGAGATTAAAAGTTTTGGTAACTTACAACTTGGATTACTAAAAATCTAGGCCAATGCATTAAAAAAAAGAAGAAGAATAAAACATTAAAAAGTATTCTGAAGATAACTAATAGTGCTGAGCTTATATAAGGAATCTACATACTTATTTGTAATTTAGTTATGTACCAATCTCAAACTGACAATGGCTAAAACTGCAAGGGGTTATCAATATTTTTGTTGCAAAATTCAAAAATTTTACAGAATTTTATAGAACAAATGTAGGGAATTTGGCAAAATTTTCTGCACAAGTTTTACAAACTTAGTTTCAATGTGTAGCAAAAATACTGCAGAATAGTTTACCTGAAATTTGTCAACTCAAAAAAAAAACGAAAAAACAGATAATAGCTGTAGTAAATTGGCCCAAATTCTACTGCAATTTCCTTGCAGTTTTCATTCAGCTCAACTTATCAACCTTAACGTAATAGGCAAAGCTCCTGTATTGAACATCCAAGCAAAGTGACACAAATTCTCAATAAATATTCTATTACACCCATTAGTAATTTACTCACAAAAGACTAACCAATTTCAAGAATTATTTATGGAGGGAGGCCAAGGGGATGAATAAATACCTAAACTGGGACGTCACTGACATCTCAAAACCAATTTTCAGGGTATAAACCTCAGTGGGGAACAGCAAAACTCAGACACTAGTACCTTTTCCTCAATAGTTTCTATGTCAATTGCCAAGTTCTCAGCATCTCACCCTTTACCAACACGGAGGTCAGATCATAAAAATTGAAATAAATATTTCCTTCTACACAAAAGAAGTCAAATTCTCATGCCAGAAATCGTCATTAACTTGTTTCTCTCCAGGAAACCCTACATTTTATGACGTTGGGGAACACTAAAGAATATACAAAGAGAAAAAAAAAATTATAGTAAAGCGGCCGGCATTATGCAAGCAGCTTGTATTTCATAGTTTGCAGACAAGCGTTTCCAATACAGAATAAATAGCAAAGCTTGAAGCGAGGGGGATGTAATAGAGGGGAGGAAAAATAAGACGCCACTAAGGAAGGGGGCGGGTTGGGGTTGAGTGTCGACGGACGACACACAACACTGTGAATGGCGTAAAAGAGTTTTGCTCTACTCAACAGACGTTGACTGCCCCTCCCAGTCATGCTAATGGGAGGCGTGAAGATGCAACTTGCAAGAAAGGAATAGCAAATTGGTGGCATGCTATACATTAAAATCACTTCCTGCTCAATATCAAATGAAAAGATTGTTTGACCATAATTGATGATCAACTGTAAAACAATTCATATTTTAGTCCTAGTTATTAATCTTTCAATGTTGTGATTAAAAATGATCAATAATTTTTGCACGGGAACAATTTAAATTGTAATGAAGTGTAAAATGATCAATATTTTTTAAAAGTAAGGATGCTTCAACAGGTTATTATACACATGCAAAAAAATTTGAGATGCAAATTTAGTCACCCCTCTATTTTTAAATCCTCTCTTAATCCCTTTCAAGTAAATGTTTATTCTTTGACTTAAAATTTCATAGCGAGTCTTAGATCCTGCCAACCCTCGAATTTTTTTTCAAAGCAGTTTCATCCTTTTATTACGGATGGATTGAATTGAAATAAAATGGATTTTTAATGCGAAAATAGTTTCTCTTTATTGACCACAAGTGCTTAAGTGAAGGGTAATCCAATAGTTCACGGTGGTAATTTTTTTGGTTGAGTTACTCACAGCTGAGTAATTATTTGAATACCATAGTGAGAAAATACCACATTCAAATAAATGTAGATATTGGGAAGCGAGCTATGTGGGGAAGTTTCTCTTTGACTTAGAATTTTGGAAGATTGTCTTAGGTTTTAAACGAATGGGTTCGATGTTCACTCTCGTTTAACTATTAATCTGGTAGGAAATCTTACCAGATTTTTGGGCGTCTGGTATCATTTCTATTTCCCTCGATTCACTGCAGAAAAGCCAATTCTAGACTCGTCTCCTTGTCACATCATCATCAATTTCCTTATTGCGGTCTTTAGCTATTTCTAAACTTGCCTCTCTTTCTTTTGCCACCTAATAATCCCAACAAAGTAATGCCCGGTGCGCTTACAGTTGCACCTCTTTTCTCTATTTGATTCATCATATCCCGTTTCTTTCCACCCAACAACTGCAGATGAGTGAGTCCAGGGGCGCTAATATTTACTCCTCACTTTGTCTTTTATGTCAAACAAATATTTTCAATGTAATAATAACCACCTGCTAAATTTGGAAATGGATTTTCAACATTAGTTTTCTCTCCTAAAAGTCCCAATTCGAGATGTGATAAACTGACATTCGCACCTCTTTCAACGACTGCAAATCAAGGGGATTGGAGTTGACATAAATAACTGCAACAAAAATTGACTCGATAGAGCTTCTAAATAAATTATACACAGAAAGTTGATAAATTACCACACAGAGCAAAAGAAAGAAGGGCAAAGCTGATAGAAGTCATCACTCTTCCAGTAATAACAAACAACTCGCATTTTAATGAGTGATCTACAAAGTCAATCGCAATTTTTTGGATGTGATTTTTTTGGAGCAAAAACATGACATGTTTAAAATTATTAGCATTATTTGCATTCTCAAACATTTGATATGAAGACATTGTCAAATCTCTAAACTAGTCATTTGAAATGTTTCAATCGGAAATCGAAACCAAGAATACATTATTATAACACAGAAAAATATTTTTTTATTGACTCAACCCGTCCAATATATTCAATTCATTGCACAATCTGCATGCTTCGAACAAGGTAATACTAACAATAACAATTCTTCTACCCAAGACAAAAACACCCAAACACAAATAACATTAACAATAAAATTCTTAAAAACCGTAAATAAAACTTATTCAAATTTACTTTGGCGTCCAAATTGTAATTTCATTATTATACGTGGCCACAGCTAACACCCCTTTCACGTAAGACGCCTGTAAAGATTCAGTTTCAATCAATAAAATTTTAAACAAAAAACAATTTCACGGTAATTTACATCACTAATAAATTTTGCCATTTGAATCGATGCCCACTTGAAGGTCGGGAGTGACGAAGACATCACTTCTAACAACCCACTATGACTACCAGTGATAAAACAACCGAAGGTGTGACACAAACCTCGAATTAACCCATTCCGTCCAATAACAAAATTCTAAAATTGAAAGTAATAGTTAATCACACATTCTCAATATCAATTTAACTAACCCTAACTTTAAGTAATTCAAACTTTCCCGATCCCGCATCCCATAGATGGACATCGCCTTCATTATCTCCACCAAATAAAAAACCATTGCCGTAAGACAATCGTCGAACTATGACCGAGCATTGTAAATGTTTGATAACACCATTAGTCCTACGGTCATACACTCGAATAGTTGAGTCATCACTAGTGCTTATGATATATTTATCATCCACACACACGTCTAAAACGTCATCTGAATGCGAAAATAACTCTTGGATAGGCAATAAACGCGTTCTCGTATCAAATAGTTTGATAATACTATAAACACCAGCTGCAACCACATCTCCGTCAGCGGCTAAGCATAATATATCTCCACCACATCTAAAAATGAAATTTTGTTTACAAGTTTTCAATAACTTAATACCCAAGTAAATTATTTGTAAAATTCTATACAATAGGCAATATTAAATCGTGTTATTTATTACTGTGCAGCATATAGTGGTTGAGTATTTTGTTCTAAATCCCATATATTAAGCATCCTATCCCACGACCCTGTACATAACTTTGAATTGGATGACTCAATTGATGTGATCCAATCCTAAAAGGAGAAATTATTAGTCAAAAATTAACAAGTCTTTCGGTTAGTTTACAGTACATTGTGAGCATTTTGTTTTTTTCTTAGTAATACATCACATTCTTGCACAACTCCTGTACGCCGGACCTTCTTCAAATCCCAAAATTTTAACGAAAAATCGTTTGTGCTTGCTGACACGCAAACACTTTGATCCTGAAATGATAAATTAGAATATACATTCTAATTTAATATTTCCAAAAAATACAGACTTTGAGTAGATGAAGGTGAAAAGTCAAGTCAGAAGAATGAGATTGTATTACGCACTTATTCATATTAAATCCATTATTTTCCCATCTTCGACGTTCCAAATCGGAAGTACAAGTTATTTTCTTAAATTCGTCTACTTCCAAATCTAATAAAAACCAATTAATAGAATTAAATTAAATAACCAATACAAAAAATCATAGTACCTCGAAAACCGTAAAGAGAATCAGAAAAATTTTCAATAAATCGTTTTCTCCATACGTAATTCTCGTTAACTAATTTTAGAAAATGTTTACAAACCAGAGTTATATTGTTTATCAAAAAATAGGAATCCAAGTAGGAAAATATTATAAGGTGTAGTTCTGGCTGCAGGTTTAGAAAATTCATTATGCTGATGTAAGAACATTATAAAAGACGTTTGACGTTCATGATGTGATATTTGAATGTAGAATACGTGTTATATGAACGCTTAATTGTTTTTGAATAGTTCTTGTCCCAACCACAGGCATAATAAAGATGAAGCTATTACCACACAGGTTACTGGAAACAACATAGCGAAGTACAAAGTTGTTTCAAACGCTATCATCCTATGAGTAAATAATTATTAAAAGACATAAACTTCTATACATTAGGACTCGCCATTACGCCTTCCTTCTCGCGACTTGTACCAGTAGTGACATCTATTGCAAGTTTTAGTTATTATTTAGGTTATTATTTGAATTTTCACTTGCAATACCACGAGTGGTCATAAAAATATAATTCAAACTGGAATTTCAAAAAAAAAAAATATTACTCGGTTGAGGAATTTCAATTGAAATGCTACAATCATAAACAACACAAGATTTTGAAGTGGCAGCAAAAAATGATACAAACACAATTTGTAAAAGTTTTTATAAATCTGAAAAACTTTGAAATAATAATACATTAAAATTCTAAGATTATACAAAATAGATTTAGACAAATTACTTGCACTTGAAGTTTGTTTAAAAACAAAGTTGAAAATTTGCAAAACTTTATAATTTCCATGTTTAGTAGCAGAAAAAAAAAAGTCTTAGACGTTTTAATTTGTCCGTCAGTATGGACTACTTTTGCAAACTAACATGTTTTATAAAGGGTTTTTATTGTACCGGCTTCTAACACCCCTACTTGTTTTGGGCCCTACTACTATTGTCTGTTAATTTACACCCCTAACTAACCAGTGTCAAGTATCTCTCTATTCTAAGGACCTTGGTGTCAAGTGGTGTTCAAACGTTTGCAACATTTCTGTAAGTAATTTATTATTTCAAGATTTCTTAACACTAACTCTGGCATATTTTCTGACTAATACAACTTTAGTCTTTTGTTAGTGTAACTTTTCATGTCAAAATTCTATTCATACATTTGTTTGCGCTCTAACTGTTTCACACCGCCATTGCTATTGCTGTTTTCGCTCAGAGCTCAGAATCATTCCGGTTCGTGAAATTTTTAAAATTACCGTTCCGGTTCGTTAAATCAAATTTTGTGTTCTGGTATGTGGAAATTAACTGAATGTACTGCAAATTCACATTAATCCGCAGTTTTATTTGAAATAAATTTAAATAGCCAAAAATAAATATGGTCAACAACGGGAGCCAATCAGATTCAGCCTCCGTAGATAAACAAACATAGCGGACAACGAGGCTGTAGAGGAGATTATTTTTGCACTACAAGCTAGTGCTGTGGCAGCAATTTGTTCCATCGCTTTACACGTTGAAGTGGTGATAATTGTTTCTGTTCTCCGATCAAGCGCATCACGCATTTTGCTTCATGCGGTTATTTTTCTATCCTGCCAGAGCCATGCCACGCCATTGGCTGCTGCTTTCTACTTACTGCGCGAACAGCGGCGGCAAAAAACAAACTTGTTCAATTCCTGTAACGGACTACGCTCTCATGCGCATTTAGGTAAATAAAAATAAACCCACAATGCATCTCGTTCCAGCAATGGCAGTGTGAACATAAAAAACGGCCGTGTGGAATGATTAACTAACCCAGCTTTAGTCTTTTTAAGGGTGGATTGCACCAACGTCAGTTAAGGCTAGTTTATAATGAATGTATTACATATATTTTAAACCAGGTTTAGTCGTAACTGAGGTTGGTGCAATCCACCCTAAATCACACAAACAGATCAGGAAAAAGAAAAAATGGATTTAGTCAGTCAAGTGACTAAATTAGAACATTCAAATTACATGATTTGGTCAACTGTAGTAAAAGCTTTATTGAAAGTAAACCATGTTTGGGACCACATCGAAGACGGGAAACCTAAGGAACAAGAATCAAGAGATGGAGAAGACGAAATTCCACCTCTTCCTGCAAATGCGAGAAACGATGAAGAATGGGAAAGTAAAGATGCATTAGCTCAGCTAATTATTTGCACAACTATCTCTGATCCCCAAATTGGATTAATCCTCAACTGTAAATCGGCAGCTGAAATGTGGGAAACATTGAGAAAACATCACGTTGGAACGAGAGTTTTAAGTTTACGGATCAAGTACTTACAGGAACTCAGAGATATCAAAATTGAAAAGGACGAAACCATTGATGACTACGTGTTAAGATGTATTAATTTACGAGAAAAAATTAAATGGCTCAGTGAGAGTACATACATTCAGGACGAAATAACTTTCTGCGTTTATGTTGTAAACGGTTTGGACAAGGTTATTTCGGGTATTTTCGATGAGTACGAAGATCTAATGACGTCGTGGGAACAAGTCAAAAACCTTTTGCTCGTTGACCAAAGACTTAAAAAGATTGGACAGTCGAAATGTAGGTAAAAGGGTGGAAAGTTGTCGTTAAACATGTTTGTTGATTAATTAATTTTTTACAGTTCAAAACGCCCCCATAGCCAACAAAAAAAGAAATAAAAAGAAAGTGTCTATTGTGTCGCCATTCTAAACAAGATGAAGAGTTGTAGGAACGACCTTGTGTTTACAATTTCAAGTTCAATAACTAATTTGTAGCAAGTTATAATTATAATTACTATTACATTTTTTTCTGTTTTTCATTACTTTGTTTTAGTTAATAGGAGTAGTCGTTTGCATTATTCGTAGGAATAAATAGTTAAAAATAAATAATTACAAAACTTGACCAGATTTTCTGTTTATCTAATCTTACAATTTACACGTATGTAAACTATAAATCTGCTAACAGTAAGCAGAATACTAGGGAGTTTGCGCAACTTGACTTATACTTATACCCATACTTAAGCTTATGACGATTTACAGGATGCGCAGAAAACTAATCTTCGATCTAACACCAGTTCTGCGCATCCCGTAAATTGCCATAAGCTTAAGTATAGGTATAAGTGTATGTATAAGTCTAGTTGCGCAAACTCCCTACTATATGTGATTAATTACACTCATATGATGACGGAAAATCTCTTGATGCAAGAACTTCTGCATTTAAGTCAGTTAGGACGTTTACCAAGAAACTATTTCGCGGCTTACCCACATGTTAAACCTATTCATAACACTTTTACTATGTGCATTGGTGTTTTGCGCGTTCTATCCGGAGCATATGACACCCCTTCCAATTTATCATATGGCTTATTATGTAGGCTGTGTTGCATTTTGATCATCATTTGATGATCTCGTGTTTGCTGGGTAGAAATGTGTGTGGAAAGATTCGGATTTCATGACCATTGGACACATGATGGTTGCTAGATGTAATAATTGGTCTCCAAAGGCGACATCAGAAGGGTATTTGCCCCTCTATTATCAACACACGATATGAACTTGCTTATTCGATATAATGATTATGTTGCTGCACAAGTCTTCTACAATTAGTTGACTGCTTGGTTTCAAGCATTACTGATTATGTACCAACAACAGAATGTTCTTGTAAAATATGTTGATGCACAAGGTAAGATAGGTCTGTGAATAGAAACAAATGGATGAAAAGGTCCAAAATAGTATGGGTTTCTACTACGAAAGGTTTAATATTTAGATGGTTTAATACTTAACCTTCCATAGTAGAAACCCAAACTATTTTTAGACCTTTTCATCCATCTGTCCCTATTTACAGACCCTATTCTACCTTTATTTCTAAGGGTGTACGGTGTTCTTATTATTACAGGTACTTAATGCAATATGCATTAAAGCTATAGCTTTTACTCCTCTTCCTGAGTTGGAGAGGAAAAACCATAAGAGGGTGAGGTAGTTGACAGGGGGAATTGTTGCCTCGAGGGCCCCTTGTGCAATTTTCAAATGTGCACCATTGAAGACAAGGAGCAAGCAGTTATTGATAAATGCAACAACTTACTGAAAACTTTGGCTGATAAATTAGGCAAAGCCGAAAGTCTGGTTGAAAGTTGTACCGACTTTATAGATCAGATAACAGAAGCAGGTGAGTTTTTTAACAACTAGTGACGTCATATTTATCAACTGATTTTTGTCGCAGATCATGACTAATGAGAGTCTTTTTGTGCCATGATACAATTTCCGGACATTTAATAAAAATTCGATGCAAATGTAACCGCGAACTGACAACTTTTGCTATGGGATGTTTAATGCAGAAACAAAAGGGAACATCACACTAACCAAAGCCTTTTGTTCAAAGTGTCACAAACCACATCGAATAGTTCTGAGATAAAAAAAATGTCGTATTATTGTAACTTATATTTATTTATTGTTGTTTAAAAGGGGGCTCTCATTAAAAATATTAATATTGGGGCTGAAAGATGGTATAATGTACTACCTTTTCTTCCATTGCACCTACATCCGCGAGAGCTTCCATATTTTACAATTTAATCCCAAAGTTACGAGTCTGAATTTCGCGTTTTAGCAATTCCCAGATTTTGTGATGACGTGTTATACGACACTATAACACAGCAATACAGCATTGTTATAGTTGGGGCAACTATCGGCGGCTCATAAGGTCGCATAACACGTCATCACAAAATCTGGAAATTGCTAAAACGCGAAATTCAGACTCGTTGTAACTTTGGGATTAAATTGTAAAATATGGAACCTCTCACGGATGTAGGTGCAATGGAAGAAAAGGCAGTACATTATACCAATCTTTCACCCCCAATATTAATATTTTTAATGAGAGGCCCCCCCTTTTAAGGTAATTCAAATTTAAAATGTGAATTTTATAAATATAGTAAAATTGTCCAATGAATTTATAATCGAAAACCAAGCGTCACATGTAAAACTCACCTAAACCACAGTTTAGCTTAATATTCGAATAAACCAATTTGTTAGCAAACGTTTTCTAAAATAATCTTTTAAAAATTTAAATCCTGGATTAATGAAAATTTTTCTTAAATTTTTGTTTACACCACTTTTTAGATTAATTGTCGCATTCAAAGGTTTTGAATAATTATCGCCAAAATAAAATGTATGTCCTACTTTTTTCCCTTTACTTGTGTTTAAACGCTCATCAGGTACCAATTAAATAAAAAGTTGTCCTATACTCCATTTTTTCCTTCCCATTGCTACTAATATATATGATGAAAGAGATAAGAAGAAAGAATGAATAATAAGGCTTAACGCCGCAAGCGATAGCTAAGGTCATGCGCGGCGAGAAAACACCAATGCAAAAGCAAACCAAGCTAAAAGAAAGAAAGAAAGAAAGAAATAGAGCTTAACATCGCCAGCGGCTCACGAAGCTAGAGTATAAGAGTTGAAGAAAGAAGAAGAGGAAGAATAAAGAAAGAAGGAAAGAAAGGAAAGCTTTGGTTATTTATGTACATGATAGCCGTAGCTTTTTGGCCAATTACTTTTGTGAATCCCTTTGCTCAGATGATGTTTTAAGTTTTTTAACTGATAACTTCATTATCTGGGGTTGGGATATCACGTTGCGATCAAATTACAAAACGTAAGTAAAAACTTAAGGTTACATCGATTGGTTTGATCACATATTCAAAGATCCTGACATTAAGGCTAAGATTACTTAGCCGAAAAAGAAGAAGAAGAAGAAGAATAACGCTTAACGCCGCCAGCGACAACTAGGGTCATACGCGGCGAGAAGAAAAAAAAAAAAAAAGAAGAAAGAAAAAAAAAAAAAAACAGAAGAAGATTTTATGAAAGAAAGAAAGAAAGAAATGGAGCTTAACGTCGCCAGCGGCTGCCAGGGCCATACGCGAGATTTTATGAAAAGAGCTGGTACACTCTGAATAGGGACAAATGTATGAAAAGGTCTAAACTTAGTAAGGTTTCTTTCTACTAAGAAAAGTTAAACATTTAGATGGTTTAACATTTAACCCTTTTTTTTTTAGTAGAAACCCATACTACTTTTAGACTTTTTCATCCATTTGAAAGTGTGGAGGCAGACAATGAAAATTCTTTGATAATGCGAGTTGAGGAGGTATGTCGTCAATTGGGTGATTGGTTTTCTCGGAATGATTTGAGATTGAATGTTTCAAAAACCGTAATTGTTGTGTTTTGCTCTCCTTACAAGAAGAAATTTACTAATCTGTCTTTTAGGTTTCATAGCTGTTGTGTGGAATCTCAATTAATAAAAAAGTCTTTCAGAATATTCCACTACCTTTTGATATAAATAACTATGACTTTAGGCCGAACGATGACTCTCATCGCACGAAAAGGAATGTCCTCTATGAGGCATTCGTGATTAACGACAATGATTGGCTGTTTCATTTTGACATAGAAAATTATTTAAGAAAGCATCGGAATAAAAACAGGCTTGGCGGAATTCGCGGGGTTGGGTACCCAAGTATTGGGTACCCAACCCCGCGAATTCCGCCGAGCCATAAAAACACTAGATTCCAGTTAACCAAATTTCCTTCTCTAAACACTTTATTATTCCAGCTACACTTTGTAGAAAGAAGAGCAACACTTTCTCAGGTTTCTTTAACAGTGTAGCCAATTATGAAGGGCAATTTTCAAGTGTGCAGCATGAAGACGAAACATTTGTTCAATTACTGTTTGTATTATAAAGTAGTAACAATCTACTTAGAATGCAGGTGGTTCTCGATCGACAAAGAGAGTAGTTGATAAGGAATTTAATAAAATATTTTCAGCTGAGAGAAGAATAATAATAAAGCTTAACACCGCAAGCTACTAACAGACTCGTTCAATCGTTGTCAGCTGGACGGAAACGCAGGGGATCCTAACAATAATTTTTGTGGGACTATTTGCAAATGATTGCATCATCCTCGTTGGTATTTCGATATGGTTCATTTCTGTAAGCTACATTCGTAAAAAAAAATTGATGGGATCAATGGTACCTAAATCCTCATGTCTTTTTTTTTGGGGAGAGAGATTTGTTTTGAAAAATGTTAACTGGCAGAAATCGCATTGGAGTCACAAGGTTTTTGGATTTTTTGTTCTACAGAGGCATTTTCAAAATGAGTGGAGAAAACTTTGTAAAAATTTAAAAGACCAAAAGAAACTTAGATGGATCAGCTGAGGCCAATTGCTTAGACATTAAAGATAAGTGTATGCTTATTGTGAAAATGCACACCCTTATCTTTAATGTCCAAGAGATCAGCCTCAGCATCCATCTAATTTTCTTTGGTCTTTCGTTTCTAATAGAAGAAGAAGAAAAAGAAGATTAAGGCTAAATATTCTTCAATCTCCAACCATTGAGTTTTTCTATGATAATTTTGTAAGTCTCCAAACCTCTATTTTTGTATGACCAAAGTCACACACGATGTGCAATCCTTTCGTATTAAGAGTAAGAGGAAAAGGAAGAAGAAAAAAAAAAATAGGGCTTAACGCCGCAAGCAACAACAAAGGTCAAGAGAGATTAAAAGGCGGAGTAGCAAAAGGCGCAGATGCGAAAGGTACAGGAGCTGGAGGAGGTCGGGGAGCAGGATTTTTTTGTTATAATATTGTGAAGTAAACGTAACTGTTAAAGAAAAAGTTATTCAAAATTCAAGTAAATAGGGAGTTTGCGCAACTTGACTTATACCTACACTTACCTACACTTATACCCATACCTTAGCTTATGACGATTTAAGGGATGCGCAGAACCGGAGTTAGACCGAAGATTTGTTTTCTGCGCATCTCGTAAATCGTCATAGGCTTAAGTATAGGTGTAAGTGTAAGTATAAGTCAAGTTGCGCAAACTCTTTATTTTTTCTTTATTTATTTTAATTATATTTTTAGCGATTAGATGCAGGAGCTTGTGACGGTCATGGTAAGAGAGGTAAAAAAGTCAGTGGGGGAACGTCTGAGAAAACGAGTAGCAGGAAAAGGACGAATGAAGGTGAGAGTGGTAGGAGAGGTAGAAGTAAGGAAGCCAGAGGTGAGGGAGCGACAGATGGGGGAGTCCCATGTAAGAGAGCCATGGATGGCAAAATTTTTTCTTTACAAAAAAGTCATTCAGAATATTCCATTACCTTTTGATATAAATAACTATGACTTTAGGCCGAACGATGACTCTCATCGCACGAAAAGGAATGTCCTCTATGAGGCATTCGTGATTACACTGTTAAAAATAAAGGTGGTACACAACACCTAAGTTGTCACTATATGGACCTCCTTAAAGTGGTTGTGAACACCCTTGCCATAACTGTCGCAATACAAATTTTAACACCATTTCCACCCAACTAGTGTTCATGCCAGATTCACTCCCTAAGCCCCAGCTTACACCTTATATGAGTGGAAATGGTGTTAAAATTTGTATTGCGACAGTTATTGCAAGGAGAAGAAGAAGAAGAAAAATAAGGCTTAGTTATTGCAAGGGTGTTTACAACCACTTTTAGGAGGTCCATATAGTGACAACTTAGGTGTTGTGTACCATTTTTATTTTTAACAGTGTAACGACAACGATTGGCTGTTTTAGAAAATTATTTAAGAAAGCATTGGAATAAAAACACTACTTATAGAATCCAGTTAACCAAATTTCTGTACGATCTGGAAAGTAAGGTGAATGTGCTTGGTTATACACTTCTTAGGTTATACGAAGGAGTGTACCATAATGTTGTAACATCATGGTACCCAGCCAACTGGTACCAGTATAAGGATTAAATTTTATCCTTATCCGTGATAAAACCCAGATAGACACGAGTCCCTCGTTTAGTCCCACTTTCTTCCCGTAAGATTTTCAGACCCAGTTCCTTCCCTAACCTAACCAGTAGCGCTATTTACATGCCAGGATATACCTATTCTAGTTCTTTTTTGAGAAAATAAAACTTCATGCTGGAACATCAAAAGAGCCATTTTAAACGAGAAATTCGTATCAAAATGCCAAGGGTAAAACTTTGCCATTTCCTCGTTATTTCTCAGCATTTTTCTTCCGCGAGGGACGTTAATGTTGAAAAATAATTTTTGACAAGTTTTTAAAGTTGAATAAATTAGATATTTCACCTGTCGGAATTCTAAACTGTTTACTGCCCCGTCCGAAGCCTTTAACTACGGGTCCTGCAGTGAATTGAGGCAAAGATAAGCTCATAATCGATGCAGCTTCATTTCGCGTAATTTTACAGCGGCTAAACGCTTAAATTCAATGAAATAAAAATGTAGAAATAGGTAAAACGACCCAATCCTACCTTTATTTCTAAGGAGAAGAATAATAAGGCTTTACGGCGCCACAGCGACAGCTAAGGAAGAAGAAGAAGAAAAATAAGGCTAAGGTCATGCGCGGTATTTCTAAGAATGTAGTAGAACAAATGTACAAGAAGAAGAAGAATGAAGAGCAGAAGAAAAACTGCAGCAACTTACAAAAGAATTTGGGGATAAAATACCATCAGTAGCTCCCCAAGATGTACAGGAGCAGATAGAAGAGCAACACTGTGTGTAGCTGGGACGTGAACCTCAAGTATGTTGTAAGTTGTCCAAACCCCTTTAGTTTTGTAGGGCCAAAGTCACACTTGATGACGAAGTAACTCTGCAACCAGAATGAACCTAGTTTATAACTAATAGACCACACACGCGCACAAAACTAATATTCTAATCTTGCAATTTTTTTTTGAAAAGAGATTGAAAGAACGATTAACTACCACAAACGAAATGTTTCTGTGCATGCCACAGATTATGTGAAGGTGGTGGAGGAGTGTCCTACCACAGACGCAATGTCTCTTTACTCTTAACTTGAAATTTTTTGAAGACACTGAGACAATGCAAGGAGGTGGTGGAGGTGAATGAAGAAGAAGAATAAGGCTTTACAATTGAGCTCATCAATACGTTAAACGTAAACGGCTATATAGAAATATAGAAATTTAATTTGTATATCTGTATCCATGCACATAGGATAAATACATTTATCTTCATGCTGTATCCAAGCATATATAGCTTAAAGATATCTTTAAGGTCTAAGAGATCAGCCTCAGCTGCAATTTCCTTATCGCATCCATCTAATTTGGACATTTGAAGCCAAGGGGGTATATGAAATTGTAAGAAAATCCCGTTACACAAGGAAAGGAGAAATTTTTTCTTTCACTAACATTAAAACAACCGTAACTATTAATAAAAGACTAGTACGTAACGTTGTGACTTGCTAGTCACTTTGACGTCACCCCTTTTCCCACAGAGTGGTGAGTGTTGGAGTGAGAGAGTTGGAAGGTGAGCATCACAGGCTGGGCTGGCAGCCCGAGCCTGGTGCTAAGGAGTTGATTCAAAGTGTGTAGTATAACTGACGTGAGTGTAGTTATTCAACAGGCCATGGTAGCACCATGCCACGTCTGCCCTGAGTCCCCTAGCTCATGGGCAGATAGGGTGTTACAACGTCCCCTTACCAGATGGAACAGAAGACATTGATTTTAAGCCTAACATATTACACTAAAAGGAATGTTCTTTATGCGGCATTTGTGGCCAACGAAAATGACTGCTCAAAAACATTATCGCTTACTAGGATCTGCTGCTGTGCGTAAAATAAACTCCCCATGTAATTACTATGGGTGAAACTATTTTTAGCACAGCAGCGGATCCCAGTAGGCGACAATTTTTTTGAGCAGGATTGTACAAGAATATTTGAAAGAAGAAGAAGAAGAATAAAGGTGGATAGAGTGGGTTCAAGCAATGGCATCTGGGGAAAAAGTCTGGCAAGACTTCAAACAAACTTTAAAAGAAGCGCTAAAAGACAGTTTGAAAGAAGTTGCATGTTTTTTATTAAAAGAAATTGGAAAAGCCATTATAACATCATACCAAGACACATTTAATCATTTGGCGGATGAAGCAATTCGTTTCCTTAAAGGCATCAAAATTGATTCAAACACCGATCCTCCCAGCTTCAAAAAAATCGATTCAGCATTATATTGTCGAGACACTGATGGCCACTTAATCAAAATCAAATGTAGATGTAACGGGCGGTTAAATAATTGTAAACGAGAACTGTAAAGGCATTGTGTAGAAGAAGAATAGGGCTTAACGCCGCAAGCGACAACTGAGGTCATATGACAGCTATTATGGATACGCGACGAGGCAACAAAAAACTAAAACACTAGAGGACTACAGAAAGAAAAACACGGAGAACTAAATCAAAATGCAAACTAGAACAAAAGAGCAGAACTAAACCAGGAACTTGAAAACTTCGAGGTAAATCTAAATAACTGCAAATAAACCCGTACCTAAAATAAATTGCAACACTTTCTGAAAATCAGAAAAAGGTCTCAGCTCCGTTGTAAAGCCAAGACAGATACTCGTCAATCAAAATTATCAAACGTCCAGGTCGGCTTGAAACGATTTATGATACCAAAGGTTCAACGCTACGCCAGAGGGCGTTGCATTAAGTGTAACGCCCGAAGAAGAAGAAGAAGAAGAAGAAAAATAAGGGTTAACGCCGCCAGCGACAGCTAGGGTCATACGCGGCGAGAGAACACTTAAGCTATTGAATTAAAGCAAAAACAAACCAAGCAAAAACAAACTACAACAAAAAGCGTAAACCAGAAACAGACAGAAGACCTCCCCAAAATAACATCCAAAGAGCCAATGGTAACAACCCCCCATAACTGCCAACGCAAGCGAGCCAATCTAGGAAAGGGTGGATTTACGTTCAATAGAAAAACGGCCCGACGAGCGACAGTAGCAATTTCACACATTTCAAAGTCAACAAATAACTGTAATGAACTTACAAGAAGCCGCAATCATAAACAAAGCTTGAAATCCAAGCAATTAGACACCTCATGTATGGCACTCAAATGGGAGTTGTTCTATTTAATAAATAAATACAAAAACAGACTGCATGACTCAATCCGATTCCAATGTTCCCAAGGTTTCTACGATATCACATGATTTTCACACAAAATATCCTTCCTAAAATCACGCATTTTCACTATACTATGAGGTTTCAACCATTTTATATCACGTGTCTATCGCTAATGAATTGTGGGATTACTGTTGCTCCCTCTGTAGACGCAATAAATAATTTTACAACAATTTTCAGAGTTTTTCATTGGAATTAAAAGTATAATTGTGTCACAGTATGCTCGGAAATGTTTAAATTGCATTATTAAACAAGCAAAAAACTCACATTTCCCAAACCATTTTCCAACACACTATAACCGGAGACATAAAATTCGTCTCGAGATAATTTTTCCTCAAGATTAGGAAACACTTTCAGGCAGTT
>JAQGAS010000391.1:0-54369 GCA_034686365.1 Pachymerium ferrugineum | reverse complement strand
AACAGACCACGAAGACCTTCATTTGATAATCCTTCATTTAACGATTTGCACTGTACTTATGAAACTACAATTTAATTCCATAAATGATGTACAGAAATTTGTACATAGCTCAAGAAAAATGATTTCAGGGTGTAAATTTACTCTTGAATGGCGTTGAAAGTGAAATCAGATTTCGTAAAATCTCTACTAGAAGAATTTACTGGGAAATTAATTAAAAAGCAGTACAAATAAAATTGTTAGGTTTTAAGATTTTGGAATTGTTGTTTATTATCTTGCATATATTCAGAAATTGCTTCCCATTGTGTCAGTTCCTCTAAGATTTCTATTAGAGATTTCTATGAAATGGTAATTATTAATGTATACTGTGATGATGTTTTCATATCATACGAAAAAAGTAATTCTAAATATGGAAAATTTTATTTTTTACATTACTAATGATATTTCATTTTACAATGCATTTTAATGCATTATTTCTTGTATTGCACTATAGAGAAGTAGTTATTTGGCATCCAAATTGAGAATTAGTTAGTAAGTTGATATTTGTCTATACATTTATTGCATTTGTCGTTGAATTGTGAATAATGAGAAATTACAGTTGTTATTTAAAAAGGAAAAGGAATTATATTTGTATACGGAACTTGTTACTGGTGAGTTGAATCTCAGGATTGTAGATAATTATTTATGGTTGTCACAAATGTGACCAGAATAACCTTTGATGTATACTAACAAATTTGTGAAAAATATTTTGTGATAACTGTTGTAGATTTTTTTTTGTGTTTGTTAATGTTTATTTAAGATACCTGTGGAAAATGTTTATTTAATCTCAGTTTTTAATTTTCAATTTAAATTTTTTGATATTTTTATATATTTATGAAGATAAAAAGAATTTTTCAATTAATTTTTTTATTTTCATTTACTTTTTATTTTTCTATTGACTATTAAAAAAGAAATAAAGTTTGGTTTAATAGTTTTAATTATGCTTATTTTGAAGAAAACAAAAATTCCCGCATGTTGTTTTAATTTGAAACCGATCATAATATTTTGAAATCGTTCATACCAGAAGTAGCAACCTTCTCTTTATTTTTAACTATCGATTGACTGTAAAAGCTTGCTTCACTTAGCTTAATTCTGAATTTATTGAAATTATACGAAATTTACATAAAAACAAGGTTTAAACTTTGCGCCGCATACTGATTGGTTCATTTTCCATGACGCGATACTTGGAATCATTTCGGAAATAAAACGAAACTTAATTTCGTCATAAAACTTTTAGACAAAATAAATTATAATTCAGTTTAATTACTTCAATATAAATGACTAAACCATGATTTCTGCCATTTAAAACTACAGTAACTTTTGTATACGAAGAATTCCGTGTAACCCATTCGTCTCACCTTTTCTCAAATCTCATCACTTTCAAGACCGCCATCTTATTTTCGCTGTGCATGGTGGGCGAGAGGGAAGGTGAGTCGTTTTCCCGGCGTTCATTCGCTTTTCCCAACATTCTCTTGTGCGTCTCCGCATCTTCAAATCGTAGCCCCTTAAGCTGCAATTTTTTTTATAATGAATACAAATTCCCGTTTATAATTTTACCGTTGATCCCTAAAACTACATTAGCCTTTTTGTTCCAAATTGAAATCCAACATGGCAGAATGGAGACGACGCAATACATCAAGAGGCAAATAATCCTAAACGAAAAAAAAAATTTACAACAACCATTTTTAAAAACACAGTTAAAAATATTTTTCAGGTAATTTAAAGAAAAGAAAAAAATATGGAAGCAAACCAAAAGGCGGAACAAGTGATTGGATATCTTCTCACACACTCGGTATTTAAACAATATTTGCACATAGTTTATAATTGCTCTTATTAAAGTGTATAAACATTTTAATTGTAGAATAGTTCGAATGATGATACGGAGGATTCCACTTCATCAGCCAATACTAAATCAATGACGGACATCAATAACGGAGCACGTGCATTAAGCGTTGCGACTGTTACATTATCTGACGGCTCCACTGCTCTTATACAGGAAGGGCAAGCAGTCCAATTGGATGATGGCACTACAGCGTTCGTGCAAGCTGTTACGGAAAAAGCTGGTAAAAATCACATAATTTTGAGAATGAAATAAGTTTTTATTTTGTTTATTAAATTTTAGATGGAGCTGGCAATGCTAAATTTATAGACGGTCAAGCTGTGCAGTTAGAAGACGGAACGACTGCGTTCATCCATACTAAAGGTAACCTGAAAAAATATTTTTGACTTTATATTATTTTTATTTAAAATTGTAGGGTTGCAGGCAGTGCAACTGCAAGATGGTACAACAGCGTACATAGCGCACTCTACCGACGGTTTATTCGAAAGCGATACAGGAGGGATAAATCTAGATGCGTTTGGTACTGATGTGGATAAGGATGAGTTAGAGAGGGTTCAACCAGTCGGTGTTCCGACGCGAATAAGCAGCGCACGGGCAATCGCGTTAGGAGAAAAAGCTTTTCGGTGTCCGTATGAAAACTGCGGGCGACTTTATACTACGCAACATCATCTCAAAGTCCACGAACGCTCACACACAGGTTTATAAAAAATCTAGGAATTTAAATTACAAAATATTAATTGTAAGTTTTCTATATTTTATAGGTGACAGGCCTTTTAAATGCGACGCTGAGGGTTGTAATAAAGCGTTTGCTACTGGTTATGGATTAAAAAGTCACACACGTGTTCATACGGGAGAGAAACCTTATAAATGTCCCGATGATACGTGTGATAAAGCTTTTAAGACATCAGGTGATTTACAGAAGCATGTGAGAACCCACACTGGTAATAATTTAAATGATTTTTTGTATTCTTGAAAGAAATGTTTAAGTTTCGTAGGTGAACGTCCTTTCAAATGTCCATTCGAAGGGTGCGATCGTGCTTTTACCACATCTAATATACGTAAAGTACATATTCGTACGCATACGGGAGAGCGGCCTTATTTGTGTAACGAAGACGGCTGTGGTCGATCGTTTGCTAGTGCTACTAATTATAAAAATCATATTAGAATACATACGGGTAATTTTTCATGTTAAAATATGATTTAATCGCTTGAATTTACCGGTTATCCACCCACGTTTTGCACTCCGTGTTGAGTGAAGGACATTTCGCCCATCGTTGGTTGATAAACGGTTATAATTCAATTAATTAATATCTTATTTTCCAAATAATCATTATTTATGTTAATTATTTTCAGGGGAAAAGCCTTACGTGTGTACTGTACCGGGTTGCGGTAAAAGATTTACTGAATATTCGAGTTTGTATAAACATCACGTGGTACACACGCACTCAAAACCGTATATTTGTAACTACTGCGGTAAAAATTACAGACAAACGTCCACTCTTGCTATGCATAAAAGAACAAGTCATGGGATTTTGGATGCTATTGATGAAGGGGATATGATGAATCCCTCGGAACAGGGTAATTTATTTCAAGATTTTTATACAAATACAATTTTAACATTAATTTTGATTGATAGAAGAAGAAGAGGAGTTGATGGAACCATTACCTAAAAGACAATGCATTAAAATAAACGAAGAAGGAAACGATTCAATCGCTAATTTAGTTATACAAAGTGGGGGCCAGGTCGGCGGAACTGCAATGACGTTGCAAGTGACTACACAATCTCAAGATACGATGTCTTCGCCTCAAATTCTTGTTGTAGCTGACCCTTCTCATTTAGTAACTCTCCAAGAGGTATAATTTTTGCCATTTAATAAATTCTCATAAGATTAATTCATTTTTATTTTTCCACAGCAACTTAATTTAAGTGAACCACTCGTTACGACTACAGTGGCTAAATCCTCGCAGGAAGAAACTGGTTTCGAATCACAAGCGGAATAATTTTCCCCCAGAGTTGTATTTAATGTTTTATTGTTGTGCCGTTTAGATATATGTTCAAAATAAAAAAATCCCGTTATTTTGTTATCAACAAAATTTTTTTATTGCAACTGCCTTGTTGTTTCATACAAACATCACGTTAGTAACAATTATTTTTATTCACAACCTTTAATGAATTTTTATAAGTGTAAATTTTTAAAATGACTATTTTTGTTCTTTAAGTTTTCTTTCTAGCCTGTGAACTGACTTGTGAATCAACGGAGGATTTTGTTTGCTGGAAGAAAAAGGGAAATTTGGGGAATGGATTGGGATTATTCGAAGTAGGACGTCAGTTTTAAAGTTGTTTTTAGCGGGTTTTACTCGTCGCCATGGAGTGTCTCCTTGTCGAACATGTATTCGCCCAGACCTGGCCCAACACGTTTCAAGTTGGTGACGTAATCGCCAAGTTGTTTAATGGCCTCCACTTGCTCGGTCAAATAGTGAGTCTCCAAAAAGTCCATCATCTAGAACAAACCAAAATATTTATTAATTAATCAATACGGTAATTTTTTCCCCCTTACATGGGCATCGCCTTGTGACTCGCTGAGTTTATGCAAATCAAGAAGGGCTTGGTTGACTTTCTTCTCAAGCTCAAGCGCGGCGTTCATCGCATCCAAGCTACTTCCCCATTCTTCGACATCAGGTTTTGGGACGTCGCGCAAAACAATTCTTCCTCCGCGTTCATTTTGGAACTTCATTAATTTTTGTGCGTGTTCACGCTCTTCATCCGATGATTTCTTAAAGAATTTGTAACACCCCGGAAGAGCCACATCGTCACGATCAAAATAATACGCCTAAAAGAAAATGCGTGTTAAATTTAAAATCGGGTGTGGCGCGTTCATTTAAGACGCAGTTTCACTTACCATGCTCAGATAAACGTAACTGGCATACAACTCCAGGTTGATTTGCTTATTGACGCCTGCTTCGCATTCCTGGCTGTAATTTTGACGAACTTGATTCGATGCCATCTTTGATAAAATAATCAATTAGTAATTGATGATTATTGAGTTTTTAAAATGTATTGGGTTGGTTGGCGCTGCTCGTTCAAACACTGTTGACCCAAAACAGCAGACCCAAAAGTGTGATTTGACTAGGCGGCGTACGTGCGGTTGCTTTTCTACTCTCGGCTGTTGAGAGATGAAACCTGCCCCCCTCGGTTTTAGCTATCACGTGATTTGAGAAACTTAAAACGAACCAATTAAAATTGCAAGGCATATTAGTTTATGATTGACATTCTGACTCATTTATGAAAGATCATGAGTTTTGTTTTTTTGTTTACGTAAATTGGTTTCGCAATATTTATTGACAAATATTTTTTATAAAACGCTTGTCATGCTGATTTTTTTTTTTAATTGAAAATTAATGATTGGAGTTTTCTACTAAATTTAAACTTTATGGGAACGCCAAAATGACATTGCAGTTTTACATTTCCAGGAATGTCATTCGATATGATAAAAATTGCAATGTGATCAACGTGACCTTATAAATTCAAGCTTATATTCTACGCTTTACCTGGGTTGAACCTAAACGGTATTGGTTTATAAGTTGAATCTGATTGTAATTGATGCATCTTAATATATTAAATTTCTAAATGAGAATTTAAAAAGTGAATAAATAGTCACAATCTCACTCAAAATTCTTACTTCAAATACGGGATTTTGCTTGAACCCGTATTTTACTAATGGCCACAAAAGTTTTAAATTCCTCGCCATTCCCCAAACTCCATTATATAACTAAAGAAAAGCTTAATTAAGCCTTCACCATTTTCTTTCATAAAACTGATATGTATTATTATCTTGCGCAATAATGGGTCTCCAGAAAACGCGGCGTATACCCTAGGTTCCAGGGTACCCTACAGGGTACTTCCGGTCTATTTCCAGTTCAGTTTTGAAGGCCTAACGATAATCTAAATTTTAGTTTGGGTAATAATGACAACGTAGTTTTGTGCACACGATTTTTTTTTATTGTTTTACTTTACAAGTATTACGTTTTCATAACTGCAAAAATTAAAAAAAAATTCAGTCGAAAAGAGTACATCAAAAATTGGACCCGGGTTTACAGTTTACTGCAGAGTTTCTTTATCGAACATGTATTCTCCCAAACCTTCTTTAACGCGTTTCAAATTGGTGACGTGATCACCTAATTTCTTGATATTTTCTACACGTTTGCAGAGAAATGTTCCTTCAAGCCAATCGCACATCTACAGAGAAATACAATGGGAATTACTTGGGTTTTAGGTTTTAAATCTGAGATTTTTACTTGAGCATCGTTATGTTTTGCAGCGATTTCATGCAAATCAAGATTAGTTTGGTTCAAAGTTTTCTCCAACTCCAAAGCGGCCGTCATTGCTGTCAAACCACTCGCCCATTCGCTGTTTGTCGGTTTTGAAATGTCGGAAAATACCACTCGGCCGCCGCGTTCATTTTGAAATTTCATTAATTTTTCAGCGCATTCGCGAGTTTCATCTGATTTTTCTTTGAATAATTTGTGGAAGCCTTCGAGAGCGATATCGTCTCTATCGAAATGATACGCCTAAAATTAAATATGCTTTGTACTATTACGGGTTTGGAAATTTTCTGCATGTAAATGTAAATTACCATTGACAAGTAAACATAGCTGGCGTATAGTTCCATGTTAATTTGCTTGTTGACACCAGCTTCGGAGTCGGTGCTGTAATTTTGCTTGATTTGGCTCATTTTCTCTGTTCGTTCAAACACTGTTGACCCAAAACAGATGAAAGTGGATATGATGCTACCAGGCCCCACGAATCACGAGATATTTAAACGCCCAATGACGTAATGAGTAGTAGTTTAACTAATCGCCACTACGAGTCGCCACTGTATATACTTTATGTAGAAACTATTTAGAAACGCAAACGCGAACTTTACACATGGTTGTGTAAAGTTTGCGTTTGTATTTTTACACTCAATACAACGGAAAAAAGATTTTACGAAAAAACTTCTCTGGTTTTGAATTTATTCTTTACCAATAAATTTTTCAAAATTAAAAACATGCAGTTCTATTATGATCAGAGTAGTGGTTTAATTTTAATCATTCGACTGCACATATCAAATATTTGAACATTGATAAGAGTACTTAATCTAACCGATCAAATATTTTTAATGTGTGTATCCATCACAAAATATTTTTTTTATCACAACTTTATATTTTGAAGGTGCCCTGGTAGCACGTGAAATTATTTAGTATTTTTTTAACTGAACAAAACCTGGAAATATATATCGCAACTAACAGTTAAATTTAAAATAAAATATTTATTGCACTTTCCGAAATCCGCCACCAGTCCCCACTGTCCGTCCATCGATCCAAGCAAGATGGCGGCCACTAGAAAACACGCATTAGGAATACGTATCAACATTATATTTTTATTTTATTTATTAAACCCATGTCACTCTTCCACACATTGGCTCGTCACAGAAGATGGACGTATACAAGGCCAGGTGGGTTTATTTAAAATATCCATCCAATCGAATTTAAATTTTAGGGTAACAAAATTTACTTAATCTTTCATCCTCATTCTCTCTCTCTCTCTCTTTTTTTTTTTTTTTTTTTTTTAAATGACAGGTGGATTCTGTTTTTCAACTAAGAAGGCCATACGACCTTGTAGCTTTTCTCCAGCAAGAGGAACGATCAACCATCGTTGAAAAATTAAAAAAAGAGTTAATGGAACACAAAAACAACATCGATCAAAATGAAGACAAGGAAGTCAATTTAGAACATAAAGTTTACACGACAGAACGCTCGTGTTTGGACGCTGGAAAACCGTTAACGGAATTCGATTTATACATGAGCACAATCGTACTCATGGATAATCGAGATATCGATAGCAATGAACTGCAGTTGGACGATCATTTACCCGCAGAGGGAGAAAATGATCGACCAAATTGCACGAAAATATTTCCGTTGGATTTTAGTATGCATGCGTTCGAGCATCTGAATGGTGTAAGGAATAGACATAATTTAAGTGCATTGCCCGAAGTGACGTTAATTGAAGCTATGAGTGGAATTGAGGATATTGAGACATTTGGAGGGCAGGTGCAGAGAGGTTTAACTCTGGTAAATTGAAATAATTTGAAAGAATCTATTGATTTTCTAATACGTTTTTCTCTTAGAATAAAACGTCATGGATTTTTTTGAATCTGGCGGCATACTATTGGCGGATGGTTGGAGATGCTACGAATGCTGTTGAATGTGTTAGAAGAGCTCTCCATTATTCACCGAAGTAAAAATTCATTTCTGTAAATTATTAAAATTTCTAGGTGATAGTTTTTAAAAAACCAGAAACGTTTAATGAATAAGAGTAAGGGTATTATAGATGAAGTGAGTATTGGAAGCAAAATAGGACTACCCCTTCGTAATATCTTTCTTCAATTGAGTACCTATTTGAATATAAATTTCGAATAGTTGTTAATTTTTAAAATTATCTCGTTTTTAAACTAGTTCATTACCCATGGAAGAAAATGAAACTAATTAGAGAATAACGGAATTTCATACTACCGTAAGGAAAGCTCATATTTGCAATGCAAGCCACTACTGTACTTCCTAAACATTGTTGCAAATGCAAATGGCGATTTCTATAATGTAATGACATTCCCGTAGTCTCGAAATGATTTTTTTTTTTTAAGTCTTTGATGGCGACAAGCACAAGTTTGGAAAATGGAGAGAACGCGAGCAATTTAAAAACTGAACATAAAAAATTTATTTTAAAAAGGTACGCGTTTTTTCGAGAGAAGGCCGTATTGCAACATTTTATCACCTCCAATACTCACCCAACTTGTGAGATCTATACTTCGAAAACTTTTTAAGGCTTAAAAGTAATATTATTATAATTTCATTTATTTGCAGTAAATGGAAAGACATAGCACTCATCAATTTAGCAAACATCCTACACCGAGCACAACACTCGGATGCAGCTTCAATCGTTGCAAATGCGGCTGCTGATATAACACCACCTAGTGCCGTCATTTATTTCACTTTGGGAAATATTTACACGGTATAAATAATCCCCACAATTAAAACACTGAATAATTTCTTAAATATAAAGGTTCTGGCGGACTACAATGCTTCCGTAAGATGGTTCGATCAAGCATTGCGTCTCGAACCGCAGTTTGAAATGGCTCGGCGTCATCGCGACGCTGTAAAATGTCACAGTAAAGTAGAAAAAGCTCTTGAAGCTCAGCACAAGTGAGATAACTTACAAACAAAGACATATCAAATTGAAAACGTGTCTTAGTTCGTTGCAGAAGACGCTCACCGATTTGCGTCAATATCAAGAACGTCACGGGTTGTGGTTACGTCAGCAGGAAAAATTAATGGGTGAACAAGCGCCAATGGATGCTCGTCTCGAGTCGAGATTAGAATACGAAGAGCAGCGACTCAGAAAGAATTTAGACGCTCTCACGCCCGGTCAAGTTGGAAATGATTGTTTTCACTATGAAAGAAGAGGTCAACGGTTTCTTAGATGCAATGTACACGTTGATGCAAGTGTAAGACCCTTGGTCGATGCGGCTACACTTATGGATCTCAGTATGGATATTGAGCTGATGCACACGGTTGAATCCAAAGCAGAAAAAGCCGAGGAAGCCGTTGCTAAAGTTGCCAAAGTGAATTAGTCATTTGTTTATTGTGTCACTTATACTTAATCATTATTTTTTCCAATAGCAAAAAAATTTACGGATGAAAGTGGAGAGAACAAATGACGAAACTAGAGTTAATTTATCATACCCTTCCAAAAGGCCGTTGTACTTAGATCGTCCACCAGCGCCTAACGTTGTTTGGATGCGACCTGATTGGCCGTCTGAGGATCAGTGTCGTCGTATTCCCACTGAGTTACCTTCGTTACTTGATTACCCATCGATGATTTTGCCGTTGGAAAATAAGGGATACGAGTAATGGAATTTTTTAAATGTCTTAATATTGTGTTTTTGGTTTATTTGTTCTTTATTTTTCAGAATTGGAAAAATATTAGGGAAAGGAAATGTTGATAAAATCAACCCATTGCCGCGTTGTCCATCTGTTGTTAGTGAAGGTGTCTCGTTCTTGGATACATTACCAACCGTTAGAGATCCTCCGTCGAATATCGAGCCTGATTTATTTTTGAACGATGTTTTATTGATTATGGGACCATGGCCTACTTTGGATGAAGTTGGCAAAAGAGTCAATAAAGTCATTACGAAAGTGCGTTTTAAAAAAATATTTTGTAATTTTCACACTTAACATTATTTAGAGTTTCAAAGAAAGTTTTATATCAGTATTTGCATACTTTTCATGCACAAGATTTATTGATTTTAATTTAAGATTTTATTGTTTTTTAAAATTTTCTAGTCTGCATCGCCACCTTGGTTAATTTTCGACATGGCAGCCATCTATTGGCGAGCTGTCGGAAACCCCCGAGAAGCCATGAGGTGTCTTCACGCGAGTGTTAAATCATCTCCTGCTGATATGGTCGATGTTCCTTTAGTCAACATGGCGTCACTTCTCCTCAAATTGGGGGCAGTGAATGAAGCGGAAGTTGTTACACGGGAGGCGTTGTCAGTGAATTTATACGAAGTAAAATATTTCGATATTAATTATTCTCACGAATTTCATTTGGTTTATTTTTTTGTAGCCAGAGACGAATTTTCTGTATGGTAACCTGATGATGTTACAATACAATTTTAGTCAGGCAGTTCATCATTACCGACTAGCTCTGTCGTACAAAGCGTCATTACCCGGTGCGGTTGATTTTCTTCATCGGGCACTTTGTCATTTGAATAAGGAGGAAAAGGCGTCGAAAGTATCGTGCAATACCGTTTCCTCCGCTTTTTCAAGAGACGACTTTTCATGCAGTGCGATTGTTGAAGACGATTCACTTCCAGGTAATATTAAATCTTCTTAAAAAGAAATTTATTTAATTGAATTTACGTCCCAGATGTTCTCTCATTGCCAAAAGAGCGCGCTCCACTTCCGCTTCCGACAGAGGCAGAATGCCGTAACTTAAGGCGCATTGACTTAAAAAAATTTACAAGCACGTGGTTATCAGTCTCGGCAAAAGGAGTAGAGTAAGTTAATTATAATCGAAAGTTACGTTATAATGAAATCGTTAATTTTTTTAGTGTTGAGGAATATTTGGTGGGTGTTTCACCAGATGATTTCATCGAAGAGCCGCAATGTTCAACCGAAGTCTACCCTAGTGCGCACACTTTAGATCATCTATCTGGCGTCAGACGCCGCAACCATTTGCCCTACTCGGCTGAAGTGGCACTAAAAACAGCATTCCAAAATTTAGCTCGTCAAGAATCTCAACTACTTGAACCGATCGAAATAACGGCCACACGAATTGCAAAAAGTCTGCAACTAAACTCGACTTCCTGGGTTGCATCAACCTTCGCCGCCCTCTATTGGCGGATTATGGGCAATGCAAGCGCAGCTATTAATTGTCTTCGTCATTCGCTGCACTGGGCGCCCCGTTCATTTAAAGATGTACCTTTAATAAGTCTCGCCAACATCCTACATCGAGCACGACTTTTCAACGACGCTCTAATAGTCGCCTCGTGGGCTCTGGATCTTTCTCCACATTTAGTTGTCATCCATTTCACTCTGGCAAATATTTTTGCAGCAAAGGTTAATGAATTTTATATTCAAATTGAAATTTTTTGAAAAACTTTTATTTTGATTTTTTTAGGGTGATTTTACAAAAGCACAAGCGTTCTACGAGTCAACTCTGGCAATTCAGTCGAGTTTCGATCCGGCAAAAGTGCGTCTTCGTAATATCCAATGCTCGAAGTTAGATGATGACGTTTCTTGATACGTTTTCCTGTAAAGAATGGCATTTTATGTTTTCAATAAAGGAAGACTTTTTTTCTTTTTTTTATATATAAATACATTTTTTCTGTTATTGTTTTCGGTGTGTTTTTTGCGTGCTCTTCATCTCCGCCCATTCCCCTTGTTTTTTTCCCTGTCCATTAGTCAGATTGGTTACAACCTCGAACACTTCAAACCCGCCTTCCTGGTCGCGTTGCCAAGGGGGATTTTTGAAAAACAAGCGACAGTCATATTTTTTTTTTCTTCAAATATTATATAACCGTTCTTTGACCCGCAAACACTTTGACCCATACTGCGGGAATCACGGGAATTGGGAAAGCGACATCTCGCGGTGGAAAAAACGGTGTCGACTGCGCAAGGACGTTACACGCCGGCAGAAGGACGACACGCTGCACCCATTTTTGCAGGATGCCACTCGACGGCCCACTGCAGAGCGTCGTCATCAATGCGTCACCTGGGCCATTGACGGTAAACCGGTGGTTAGTGCAGGGACCCGCGTGGATGAGTATCACGTGCCGCGTCTGCAGTCAGTGGCGTTCGTCGCCTCCACTTTGATCCCTTCCCTTTGCACAGTGCTATTTTTAGCTCCTACCCATCACACGTGCCCTACATCACCCCCACCCATCTATTTCCCCAATTTTATCTCGTTTAATCTCATTTTAACAATTTTCTTCTCATTGATTTTTAAGTAATTGAATTTTTATATTTTGGAAATTATTTTTACATTGCTAAAAGCATTTTTGCAAACTGTTCAAGATGCTTCATGTAGCTGACTATATCTTTGCTTGCATTGTAGGAGTTATTTTTGCTTGGTTAAACTTGTTTTTTCATTGTTGAAATTTTTTTACATTGTTAAATGTTTTTTGTTCCCCAAGAAAATTTTTTTCGGGCCAAATGTAGTGACAAAAAAGTGAGTACTACAGTATTTATTTAAAAAGTATAGAGTCCTATATTTTATTCCACTTAAGTTTTAATGACCTCCATCTTGTTATTTTTTTAATCTAAAACCAATAAAACAACATCTTATTTATGCTAATTTTTTTCTCCAATTACATATATTCATTATTATCTTTTTTTTTCCATTTCTTCCTTTTTAATTTTATTTTTGGTCCACTCTGATTTTTTTTCCTTCGACCAGGAAACTGGACAAAAACACAGATCACGTGACTACAAAAACTAGTCGTCATGCCAACGGCCGCCTCCCTCACAGGAATACATTTGATTTGCACTCACGACGCAGATGCAGCACTGATTTAATCATCTTAATTACAGGCTATCGTGTCTCATAATTCCCGCCCCCACACGTGGTCCAGCTACAGGTGAGTCGCAGGTACGAGAAGTTATTCCACCTGGTTAACCCTAAGAGAGCTAGACCGTGCAGAAAAACTGCCCCAAACAAGGATGCAAATATTTGACGGTTGAAACAACAACTATCAATAATGGTAATAATAATAATTATAACTTATTTGTGGAGGTGAAGCATTGGAGAGTTTTCTGTCATGTGAATTACAGCAGCTGCTGGACACTGCACAAGATCAGACAAGTTAATTCTCTTGTGCGTGTGACAGCGGCTATTGTCTATCACAATTTACGTCCATGAATTTAAGAATTTAGTTAGAATTTTCAATATTTTATGAACTGCACTTTCTACATATACGGTACTTGTCCATTTTGGTTGACCGTAATACCTTGCATTAAGTTCCCTCTTTGGTGTATGGTGTCCAATTTTTATTGTTGACTATTGACTATGTAGCACTCAATCTGGTGGAATCATGAAATGTTTAACCTGTATGTAAGTACAATAGAATGTAATGCATTGTCAGATTGCAATTTTTTTTTCGTTTAATTCTTGGAAGTAGTAAGTGACTTGTAATCTCTGAGAAAATGAAATTGATTATTTTCGATTGCATGAGACGTCAGATTTGAGTGATTAAATCGGGGATTTTACAAACTTAATCATCTTTTTTTTCATTTTGTTGTTAATCTAAAGAGAATTATGTGTTTTTAAAATGGTGGAAGGGTATTAAAATGGTTGTGTCTGATAGTGTTCTAAAGGTCTGTTTCAATTTATTGGCTTTTTCTGTCGAACTCCCATTTATTGATTTGGAAGTGAATGAGGAAAAAAGAAGTGGATTGACAAAAGTTAACGTAATGTATTCGTTTGACCAGGAAATAGGTAGTAAATAAGGTTGTTCCTTAATGTCGTTAGTGTATAAAATTGAAAAGTTCATAAATAATAATTTGTAATTTCTATAATCACTTATAAAGACCCTTAATCAAATCACAGTTTGTTTCTTTTTCGAGTCTTGTTATTAGAATTGCCGAATGAGATCTTGTTTGGTGTTTTTTTATGCTCTCACCAGGGGGAAGAGGGCAATATTGGTAAAGTGGTCGTAAATCAGTGAACCGCGTTTGAATAAATATTGAATTTTGCTCCCTTTACTTATTGGACAGGTGATGGGTGCTGCTTCTTCTCTTTTGAATGTAATCTGATTAGGATCCGTCTACGATGTGTATGCAATCAATTGTTTCCAATGTTTTGAATTTACGATTGTACTGTTTTTAATATAAAATAAAATATTTTACCTCTTAATTTTTCCATTCCGTTTCATCATCTGTATCATCAGCAAACCATTAATAGCACTCTTATCCACTTTAACTATAAAAAGACACTATGAAGCAACAATGCTACAACTAATGTAAAATAATATTTACATCTTACCTAAAACGGTCAGTACCTAAAACCAAACACATCCTAATGATTAGCTTACATTTAGTCTTTAATACCCCCTAGACGCCATTTTAAGCTTTCCGGCATTAGTATTCTCAATTTCTCTGGTTGCTTGTCCCCTCTAGTGCGAAACACACGAAGTTCTGTTTTTGTTTTCATCCACCAGATGGTAGTTTTGTCTCATTACTACCGTAAATAATTTATTTCGAATCAATATTTCATTAACTTAGCTCATAAAATAAAAGTAAATGCAGTTTTTAACACTAGAAAAAATCTAATTCAAAAAAATTACTAGATAAAGATTAAATTATGACAAACAGCTATAAAAATTATATACATCATAAAAAGAGTCGGCATTAAGGGTCCTGCGTGATCCATACCGCAATCATCAACAAACCGGCAAAAACAATACGTAACTTCATCGTAAATTAAACTATAAAAAAAAATTCCGACATGAATAAGTAATTTTATACAACGTCACTAACGTAACTTATCCGCTGTTAGCTTTGCCGGTCTACATCCGGGTTTACGACGGATCGGAATATCTTTTCGGAAATCATCAATATGAGATAAACAGCCCATCAAATAACTTGCTTGATCTAAAAAAAAATTATGTAAAATAATTTTTTAAATTTCTGTCATTTTTTATGACGTCATATCGATTACCTTGGCGCCGCTGAGTTATCGTAACGCACAAATCATCTTCTTCCTGGCAATCGACAGCTTCGTTTTCCCAGTCGCATGTGGGTTTCGTGTTGTTACACGTATAGCAACGAATTACACACGAAACAGATGGAAAAACGACAAGAAGAAATACGAGTCGAAGAAACATGTTGATAGTGAGAAAAAGAAATGGGTAAACACATTAAAAAGTTGTGGCCGTTAAAAACACAAAAACGGGTTTCAAACTGACGTCACCAGACATCTTTTATATTTTTATTATGTAAAGGTTTTGTCATAAGATATAAAACTCCTGTTTTAGTTACCATGACAACTTTTATAAAATAAAAGAGGGTGAAAAATTTCATCTTATTATTTTAATTGAGATTTTGACAAGAGCAAAGTAGGCGCGCTTTTATTAATTTCTAATTTAGGCCTAATTTTCATTTTGAAAATTTTTTAAAGTTGAGATTAAAAAGATGAAGTATATTAAGTAACCCCTCAGTTCATTTTTAGAGGTCATTTTGGGTGACATGTGATTGGACGCACGTGAGCTCAGTGACGTTATCAATGGGAGAAATTGATTGTACAATCCACCCCGAAAGTAATACTTCTTTTTCTTATTTAAAGTTTGACTTTTTCATGGACTCATTTGTATAGCCGGGAATGTTTTAATTAAACGAAAACGTTTTTTTTTTATAAAGAAGTTCGGCCATTTTGTTTGAAAACAAAAAAAATGGAGATTAAATGAAGCGGAAAAATAAGTTATTTTTACACTCGTCTTCGTTTGTTTAATTAACAGGAAAAATTCAATTGCAATCAACTCTGGGATTATGTTGAAGAACGATGTAAACCGTTGTGCGCATGCGCAGTACATGAAGCAATTGCTTATAAAAATCACGCGGCGTTTGTTGGTAGCGTTCGTCGTTCGGTACCTTCCACAACACCAGGTAAGTTTCATTTTTTTTTTTTTATACAGTATTGAAATAAAAAAAATTTTATTTACGTTTGTTATGACAACGAAATTTAATTTGATTTTTCTCGTAGACAAGAAACTAAAAAATTAAATTTAGTCACGATGATTAGTTGGACGTGGTCCGTGACGATTTTCCTTTTGGCATCTCTTGTCGTTTTGGCGTCGACGTCCGATGATAAACGCGCTTGGTCCGATTTGACGCCCGGATGGGGAAAACGCGATCAATTGCCGGTTGAAGGCGTTTGGGGCAAACGCGGTTCGCCTTTGATGCCGAATACTGTCTGGGGGAAGCGAGAAGGAGATTGGAACGCGTTTCGAGGTTCGTGGGGCAAACGCGACTGGAACAAACTGCACGGATCGTGGGGAAAACGCGACTCTTCGGACTGGAACAGACTGCAAGGATTGTGGGGCAAAAGGGCCGCGTGGGGCCACTCTACAGGTGAGTGTTTGATTTCATTTTGCAGGTGTTTGTTTGAACTGTGAGTTTTCCGGCTGTTGAGTGGTGTGTAAATGTTGTGTGAAAGTTCAATTTTAGACGGTTTTAATTAATGTTATGGAGTGTTGGGGGTCTCTTAGTTTTGCAATAAAACTATGATTAGTTTTTTTAGCAAAATGTAGAAAAATTCTAATTTTTGTTACAGTAAAGTTTTTGGTTTAGTTACATAATGTTAAATAAGCCTCTCGTATACCTCGTTTCCATATAATTTGCTTCGCTGGGAAATTGAAAGTTTGATATTTAATTTTTATTTTTTAAAATAAAACATTAAATTACATTTCTAACTTGAGTTACGATTAGACAGTTTTAATTAATATTCAAGGAATCGATTTTATAATTTGTTTTCCATTTTAAGTTTATAATTTTTATTACTACGGTATGTCGGTTATAATTTTTATTACTTTGGCCTTTTATTCCTTTTTTGTTACTAGCATAAAATAGTTTTGATGAAAAAAAAAATGAAAACTCAATAAGTTTTGGTAATTTTCTTACACGCGAGTTTAAAAACATTGATTTCTTTTTATTTTCTTGAAATTCGCGTGTTACATTTCCCACCAAAATCGATTACGAGATGAAAAATGTGGGAGGTATTTGAGGGTTTAAAGGGTTAAAAAGAGTTTAATTCAAGTTCTAACGATGCGAGTAAAACTAAATTTTTTTTTAAAGAGAAATTTAAAGTTTGGGGTTTTCATTAAATTGTACATAAATAAATAATATTTAGTATTGATAAAAAACGGAATGAGATATTTATAGAACCCAATTCGGGTTTCAAGTTCGTGAAGAATTAAAATACCTGTTACAAGTAATCAGTCAAAATAACCCAAAAACATCGATACAAGTTTCCTTACAAACGATTTTACCGAAATGTGTAAAGTTTCCGTTTCAGGTAAAAACGAAATTTATGTTTCCTATGTAGTTTCCAAGTAACACAAACAACAAAACACATGTTGAAAACCTTTTCATCACTAAAATATTCAATCAATAGCGCAAAGCTGTGATTACTGACATTTTTAATTGAAATTGAAAGTTTTGTGGTTGTATAGTGAAACCACAATTTCAAATTGCATTTCGATAAACTTGATCGACTTATCGATTACAAATATAAACACTAAACTAAACATGTTAATGGAATAATTGACCAGGACAGGAAGGAAGAAAAAAAAAATGACATAATGTGACCCTCCTTTTGTGCAACATTAAAAATTCTTTTAACGGCGACACTAAAAATCGATTAATCAAACTTTAAATTAAATACAAAATAAACAAATTTTGAGCATATGTAAATAAATTTTGATGGGTCGAAATTTCCATCAGTTTTGGCAGATTTGCTAAGAGATTGATGCCTTGTAAAGTGATATGGAGTGGGGATTTAGAGATTTCCAAAGGTCAAGTTACTAGTGAATTGAGGCCAACCAATACGTTTCAGTCTAAGAATTGCAAATAAATAGTTTATTTGAGGTTTTAAACTTGATATATCAGTTTAAAAAAAGCAGAGTTGTTTGTGTTAAAAGTTCGGTCTGAAGTGGACGATATATTGATTATCGGTGTCAATATAAGGATTAACTTGTGGGTCATATATAATAAAAATAATAAGTGGATTGCTCAAGGACATAGCTGATTGGGTGTGTACAATTGATTATACTAATTTACACGATGGCCATTAATAATCCAAAAGTTATTTCAAGGTGTAAAGCTTCCATTAATTAACTGAAGTGCAGAAAAATTTGGACATATATAGATAGATCAATTGAATTTTGTAAAATGGTCAAATATTTACAGACAGGTTATTTCAAACGGTTATAAATCGAAAAGATCATCAAATAGAGTGGAATTGTCAATTTTTTTACTCAGCGGGGAAGATCAAGCTAGCAATCGGCCACACATCCCAAATTATTCCGCCTTCTGAGATAATGGTGGCGTCGGTGGCGTTTGCAAGATTGACGCGCACCATTGTCCCAGGTAGCGGAATCATTTGGCAAAAGATTGTAAGACCAGATGTTAAGATTCTGCTTGACTTTTTTTTACACAAAATTTTCATAAAATGACTCCGAAAAATGAGAATGGTAATTTCACCAGTTCTGGAAACACCGACGCCGCCTCTTTTTTCGCGGAATACTCAGTAGTTTGAAAGCCATACTTTTAACCAAATTGAATTTGAACGTTAGACGACTAATTTAAAAATAAAAATTCGTAAAATAATCAATTTTCGGTGAAAATATTACCATATGTGCAGTTGATAGAATTGTAAAATTTTTTTTCAACTTTCAATCACTTGATGCTATATAAAGAGAAATTGATCTGATAGAGGATCAAATTTTTTCTTTGATGGAAGATGAAGCCTTAAAAAATACCAATTAAGAGCCATTTTTAGTCATACAATTTTTAAAAATTAATTTTTAGCCCTTGGACAGATAAATTTACCAGAAACAAACAATAATGAAACACCGCAGCAAACACTTCAACCGACTTTATTAACTTCTTCCAATTACTTGGTAAATACACAACGCATTGTGAGTGTTCAAATTTAATCATTTTTTTAAAAACTATTTCAGCAATATCAGAAAATATTGACACTTGTATGAAAAGTTTTGTTTACACTTCTAACGAGAAGTTTTTTCAAATTTCACAGTTCAAAAAACATGGAAATTTAATACAAACCTAATTAATTCAAAAATATCTAATTAGTAAACGCCTGTTTATATTCATAAATTCAAAATTGCTTAGTGACATTTTCTCTTTTATTAAAAAAAATCCAACTTCTTCACCTCTAAAAAAAAAAACATTAGAAACTCACAATACTGGAAATCCATTTCCGAGTGAATTGAATGACTTGAACCTGTTAAACACAGAAAAAAACTTTCTCCTTCAACATAATTTATTACCCCTTTCAGTCTTATGTAATGCCTTCTTCTCCCCCCCCCCCCCCTCCCCCATCAAATTCCCATAACAAACCGTCACTGACGTCATCGGTTGACGATAAATGTTTGCAACTTGTTGCCATTAGTTTCCCGAGTGGGATTAATGTTAGTAAAGTGCTTTTCTTTTTTCCCTGCCCCCACTTTTTGTAGCCACTGAAAGCGCATCACTGATTAAATTTTATGGCAAGGCGAGCGTGTCGACTCCTATTTTGCATAAAAGGTGTTTGTGTCAGGTGTCTTCAATTTTCCTTTCCCCTTACTTTCCTTTTAAAAAAAAGCGAAGGGCGCCACCTATTGTTAGAACCGTCGTTCATCACGTACCTATTGTTAACCCTTCGATTTCTCATATTTTGACAACACCTGTTCAATTTCGCATTACGTAATCATCCGCGGGATTCATTCTCTGTCACGATTGAGTCTTAATTGTGGCAAATCCGGGTGTTCACTAGGTGACGCTTGATTGTTTTCATTTTTGTAACCGCAAGACGCGCACGCGATTTTGTTGTCGCACGTGTCAGCTGCGCCTTTCGTTAATTGAATTAATCATTATATAAATGTTGACATTTTTCTATATTGAGGGAAATTTTAGAAAACGTGTTGCCTTAGTAGCAAAATCTCTTTTAATTAAAAGAACATTTTTATCATTGAAGTTAGTTGGTACACGTCTCGTCCATTAATCCCCGCTGACAAGGCCCATTTGGGTCGTATTGTCCACGCTTTTCTTTCACTTTTTCTCTGAAACCACTTGTTGAGTTTTCATTGTGATTCATTTGTGATTTGATAAGATTAGAAATTCATTTAGTTACGCATGTAAAGCTTTTGGAGTGGACGTTTTACGTTTATTGATTTTATAATTGAGAAAGCGCTGTCTGGTGACTAATTGAAAATTTATCTCAGTTTAAAGCGTTTGTCTCGTTTTCAAAGTGACAAGGGTTTTATTAAAAATTAATGACGTCAAATTTTAGAAAAAAAGTGTGGAAATTTATTGGGTGTTGACACGCGACTTCTTCACCTTTTGAATGTAGAGTTTTGTTTCCGACCTTTACACTTAATTAAGAACAGATGGCCAATTGTGCGGTTGAGTAATCCAGCAGGGAGTCGTTTTGCAAATCTCTTCCTATTAAGTGTTAGTGTAGTAGTAGAATCACAAAAGTTTTTACTTTTAATTAAAAATTAGTTGAGTTATAAAGTTTTGATTTGTATTTTATTGAATAATATGCAATATCAACTTTAGTGTTCTGAGTATACACATATAGAGTTACACTTACACAGTTAAAAATAAATAAAGTTAATGAGCAAAAAGTTGATGCATGAAGGCAATGCAAAGTTTTTGAAATTAAAGTTAAAATTGTTTTTATGCAGTATGATTTAATTAAATTTCACTATGTGAAGTGTTTTGTTAGTCAGACAATCTGGATAGGTCAAGCAGGCTATCAACCCTTTAGCTTTGCACACCTATTTTTTCTGTCCACCAGCTTTTGCGTTACAGGATTAATCACCAATGTGTAATCGGTTTAAGGAGTCTAAAAGTGAGCCAATTAGTAACTATAACATTATATATGTAGTTTAATTGTAAGTTTTAACATTACTGAAGATTTATAACATCTGAGATCTTTTAATTTCTAATTGAATAGTACAAACATTCAGCAGCGCGTTACTTAATTTATAGAAATCGGCAATAAAGTCTGTACTATATCTGCCGAATTTATTGCTGGTTAGCTGTAATGAAGTAGTACAAAGCAGTATTGCATTAAAAGCAACTAGCTCTCACGTGTTCATATTGAAGCAATGCAGAAAAGACTAAAATATTACTGTTGGAATATGACATTTACAAAGTAAATTCGGGTGGCGCAGATGGGAGACATAAAAGTGCGGTAGTAATTGTATCCAGGCATATGTTTGTGTATTTATTAAATGGAGTACCCCTAATAAACTTTTATGATCATATAATTGGAAAAAATTCGAAATAACCAGTAACTATTATACGTAATTTAGAAATTACTAAAAATGAGCTTTGAGGTAACTGCCTTCATGTTTTTTCCTCTTAAAATATTAATACACGATTCCGCCTTAAAAAAGTCCTATTAACCTTAGCTGTATCCAATTTTCCACAGATCTTATTACTCTAACATTGTTAATATCATCTTATATGACAGTATTGCAGTTTGGAGGTTGTTTACAACTGAATTCCAATTCAAATTTTAAAAAAAATAAGGAAATTGGAAAGGTAAAATAAGGAAATTGGAAAGGTAAAATAAGCAAATGAAATAGCCAATTTTGACCCAAGACTTCAATTTTAAACCTAAAGTTTGCGCGTGTCAAACTTTGCTTAAAAAATGAGTTTTGAAAGTAAATTTACTTGGGTTTTTTTATATTTATAGGTTGAAAGCGATCGAAAGGGTAAATTGTAACATAAATTGGGGGCTGTAAGAATGAGTGAGTTGTGTAATACGTTGGGCTTGTATAAGGGGCTCATGTGCTTACCAGAGGTAAGTGCTTAGAGCAGTCGAGTGAATCTCTCGGTAGGCGGCGATGCTTGATTTATAAGACAGTATGTTACCAAGTTCCTTGTTAAAGGTGAATGGCGCGAAATGGATTCGATGTAATCAACGTGATTTACTATGTTTGGTTAATGGTTTCATTACATTTGTTTGGTTATTCATTTATTATGACGCGCTCTCTATGCGTTAGGCCCACTCAGCTTGAATAAGAGGTCAGGGCAAAATGCATGATTGGTTTCAAAATGTAATGTCGTTTACTTGTTTGTCTAATGAATTTTGATAATTGGATGTTGTTAAAAGGATTTACGGCTGTTTTCAAAATCGCCGGATTTCTCTTAAGGGACTTACGAGAAAATTATGTTGCGATTTTTTGCCTTCAGGTGGTACCAAAAAAAAAAAAATCTAGTTTTTAAATAAAAGTGTAATGCAGAATTTTTTTTATAAAATTTGACATGTTTAAACCTGTTTACATAATTTTCTTTTTTCAAAAAAAAAAAAATTCAATTTCCTCTATTTACAGATGAAGACGAGTCGTCATTAAAATGAAGTCTGCAGCTGCAACATGTGAAATTTTAAAAAAACATCACCTTTTATTTCCCTTTTATTTTTTCTGCCCTTTGAATCTTTTCTTTCTGTGAATAAATCAGTTTCAAGTCTTTAAAGAGAGCGTCTTGTGATTAAATCAATTTCTTCCTTGCCGCTTTTCTAATAATGAAGAGGATCTGGTGTATGATCCCACGACTATTGTTGCGGCGCATTGTTACCATGGTGATAGAGTGGGGTGCGCAATGACTGGGCCAAACTCGGGGGCATCCATCACGAGCCGCGATACAAACGCAATTTCAACCTCGACTGAGCTTCCAACGCGCCAATTGTAATGTCGTCGTGACGTCACTGGCGGAGAAGATGACTTAAGACGGCATTGTTATGGTGGAGGGGTAAACCCAACGGAAATTTGATTCTGTGTAAGGAGTGTTTAAATGTTTTTCTTTGCGCATGAGGAAAAAAAAATCTTCTAAGTGGGTTTCGTGCTGTTACTCTGGTAACAAGTTTAGGTCTAAGTGCGTGAACAAACGTACAAATGAAACGATCGTAATTGCATTGATCTGCGAATGAGGCTTTTATTTATTGTTTCATTACAAGTTCGTTAACTCCCACCTGCTTCATTTGGAATGCGATGTCGAATAGGTAATCGTAGCATTCACACCTGTAATTAAATTCCATGAGTTTCACTTTGTTTTTAATTTCTTTTGATCTCTTTTACATTGTTTTAGCTTTTTGCCACGATTCGCCCCACACGTAGAGGCCATGGCGGCGTACCAAAATAGCGCATGTTTCGGGGTATGCTTTCATCGCTGCTGCCATTTCGTCCTGTAGAATGTAAATGGTTTTACATTAGTACAGAATTATTACTAGCAATAATAACAATATACGCTGAAGGTTCGCATTAGATGTATGCTAAAAGTAGTTGTGACTTGCATTGTCTTACGATAAATCATAACTCTTTTAGTTCATCTGTAAACTTGGTTCACAATAAAGTAAGGCAGATGAATGTAAATGACTTACCAAATGGTTTGTGACTTGTTACATTTTCTGCCTTACATCTATTGTGAACATAAGTATGAAACAAGCTTTGTGTAGAAGGGTAGGTTACTATATCTAAATCTTTCCTTTACTAAACTGAAACTGAAAAGAGTGTTGAACTCTTTTTAAACTTGCAAGCTTAAAAAGAGTTCAACAGGTTTCAATTGTTCACACTTGCTTACACTGAAACTATGCAGAAATGACGTAAATGAACGCTGCATTTTGGGAAGAAAGGTGTAGTAGACTTGGTGCGGCTGACTGCAAAGTTTGTTAAGTAGTTGAGAATTACTGTGCAGTGCAAACAGTCAGTTTGTTTTTTGATTACTTCTAATGCGAACTAGCTTTACAAAATATAGCTACATTATTTGAAGGCCAAATGAAATGAAATACAAGAAATATCTAATCTATCTCAAGACATATTGGAAATATTCCACCTCAATAGCATTCTTTGTTATTAGGTTATTAAACTACAGAATTGTTATTGGTGTTCTTTTATGCTATTTGAACGTCTGACATTTTTCTCCAGCATCTGGAAATTAAGCTGAACTGTTATTTTTTCTAAATGGAATTTCTGATTACCCACTCCACAAAGATATGAAGTTACAATACCCCAAATTGTTCGCACAACAGTTTTTAATTTCGACAAGAAAACTGTGTTGACCTTTAAGTCTTCTTCCCAGCAGGTGTTCTCTATAATAGGGACGACTAGTTCTTCATCATATCTGTAATATCGATTTTCTTTATCGTTTTTGATGCCCTTGATCATCTCTTGGTGACTGATGCGGAACTCCTTGCCTGGTGACAAAAGAGTGGCCATCACTGCTGCTTTCGAGTGGGTGTGGATAACAGCTCCTGCACCTAAAAATAGACTTTTTTTTCACTTTTTATTCTTTTTCTACTTTATTTTACGAGTTTCAATCTGGGTAACTTCATTTAAAACACTTCCTATTCACTTGGAAACTTGAAATTTATGACTCACTGACCCAACTTATCTTTAAGAAGCTTGGGAAATGAAGTTTACAAATGAACCAGAAGTGCCCTTTATAAGAAACGTGCACTGTTATTGCAGCGCCCTCTGTTAGAACTGAACATAATCTCTTTTTGTTTGATATTACTATTAATAAATAAGATATTACAGCTTATGAAAATGTTTATAATTTCAAAAATTAATTCATTACCACGCATTTTATATGCATTCATGAATAATGGAGTGCATTGACTTTTCTTCAGTTTCTTATGTTCCGGTGGTACACTTAAATCATTCCCAGCCAAATCTTGGATAAATAAATCTTCCGATTTTATACGTTCTTTTTGAACACCTGATGGAGCGATATAAATTTCATCTCTGCAATTTAATAAAGAAAAATAAAATAATAATAATAAACGAAATTGATTTTATTGCTTTTATTCGACACGCGATGGCGCTAGCTGAGGAATTAATTCCTACTCACCCGTGCTTGATGGTTATACCTCCGCCTGTGCCTGTTACCCAGCCTAATGCATAAAATTGCCGGCATAATTCCGGTATTAAATTTCCCGGATGTTCCTACAGGTAATTAGATTTCAATGTAGTTTTTTAAATAAGTAAAATGGTATGTATCAATCACAAGAGGGTAATGACTAACCGCTCGGTTCTCCATCTCGATCAGTTGTAGAGATAATATATAAAGCAAATGTGGCTTGCAGCGCCATCGAGTGAGGAGTAAAAGAAACAACAAATCACAAAATAAAATTTTATCAACAAAATTTACAAAGACCAAAAAAAGAAAAAAAAGAAAACGCGCGATGTCCAGAGAATTGGTGCTTATTAAATTCACCGATAGAGATCAGTTAAAATGAAAGAAAAAATTTATTAGATTTTTTTTTCTTCAGGTGTTTTCATTTGAAAAAAAACCGCACACACCTGTATACGCAAAACTTAAAAAAAGGTAAAATTCCTCCAAACTCGAGAACTATCCGGAAATTGATATTGAACAAAAAATGGATATGGTGTTTAAAAACGAATCGCCATTTTGTCTCCTTGTAACATCATCGGAGGCTTATTCGTTGGATGATGACGACCGAGAGGTATTATGGGACGGATATGTAAGGTGAGAAAACAAAAAAACATTCTCAATGTTCGTAGCAGGTGGCGTTGACTGACATCTTTATCCGGGGGATCGGGACGGGTGGAAACAAAATGGCGGAGTTTTGTGTCACTGCTTTGATTGAAGATTTGTGTGATTGTGTTAAGGTAAGTTAGTTATTTTTGTGGTTTACTTTCGGTTAAGTTATATTATGCATCGAAGACAAATTGCGCGCCCATTCGTTTCAGTGCCAAAATTGTGTTGACAGTTTTCTGGGCAAATAGACAAAAACCGGTAAGTAAATGTAAATTGGATTGATTATTTTTTTTGATAAGAGTCTTTTTTTTTTTTTACCTTCCATTTCCTCCTAATGACGTAACGTTTCAACTTCTTTTTGTCGATTTTGTGGTCTTCTCTTTTTCCTTTCTGTAATGCACAATGAGTTTACATTAGAAACATGTTTATTTGAATGTATTCAGTCTGTTATTAGAATCTCACCTTTAACCAAGGATGCTGCAGAGCCTCAGTAGCTGTCATTCTTTTCCTATAATAAAAAACCTTAATCAAACACCAACTCAAAGTCTATTAAAAAGGAAATGAGTTTATAATAAATCATTTGTCACATCAATTTTATAGGATGTGTCAAGTATGTACATCCCATATTTATATTACCATTGTTTATTCATTGCTTAGAATAGCAAATGTAAATAGCCACAATTCAATGAGCATCTAATGTCATTAAAAGGATAAGAGCCAAACTTAGATTTTCATTAGCTACCCTTAGTTACATGTTCGCCTTTTCTCAAGGTTACTGATCAAAAGCCATGAAAGAGTTGAAGTTTTTTTTTTTTTTTTTTTTTTTATCGTATTTCAAAACCTTGAAAGTTTCTTTTCAGCAGAGATATCAACTTTTTCTTGGCTGTATCAGTTCAAAACCTAAAGGTTACAGCTTTTTTAATAACATTGTCCAAATGGAAGGTAGCCAGACCTTGGCAGAGGTAAATGTCCTGTTTGGTAATAAAGGTGACCTAACTGCCAATGACATTTTATTTATTGATTAGTCGTTATAGCACTAATTGAGGAAGAGGGACCTGACATTACTGTTGGCTGTCATAATTCATCAGGGACATATATGAGTTAGTTCCTGATATTTGATTGACAATCTGAGCTATGACTGTAATAAGAAGTTTGCACAAATGCACAAAATGGCTAAATTGGATCATTAAAGAAGAAGCGATTTGTGCTCTTTTAGATTTGGAGACTGGTGAAGATCAGACTGGCTTATGCAACTGGCTGTAATGCTCATCTGAAATCTTCAAGTGTCCATTTAAGACCCAAAAAAAAAATATTTTACTCCAGTTTTGAACTTTAACTTGCCTCATTTTTCTTGTACCTTACTCGTACTTTAGAGTTTTCAACAAGATTATGTGGTGAAGTATATAAATCTTATATTATGAGACACCCTGAGACAACCCAGAAACGTCCTGCAAGTGGGTTGAAATATTGTGTCTGCTCATTCTGGTGAGTGTAAGAGTTTCCATGGATTTTACATCATCCCTTGGATGATTCACAGAAAATCTAAAACCACGGGATGATTTTAGATTAAAGGAATAAAGTTGAGGCATTGGACTAGCGAAACTTCAAAATTGAAGTAAAAAATCTATTAGTTTTCTCTATTGTAAGGTAATTAATATTTGGTAGAGTATGTCTTCAATACTTCCTTACGTCAAATCTTTGACGAGAAGTTTTCTAATGAAGTCTTTGGCAGCTTCGGTGATTTCGTTGAAACTCTCATCGTCAAAGTCATATTCACCAACAGTCACATTGGCCATAGTTTCAGCCTCGTTGTCACCCATGAAAGGTGACAAACCCGAAAGCAAAACATAACAAATCACTCCAACACTCCACATATCAGTAGTGTACCCAATGGGACTGAAACTAACGACTTCCGGTGCCACGAATTCCGGTGTGCCAAACAGAATCTGTAATTTCTTGGCAGGGTCGAATTTTCTTGCAAGACCAAAATCGATTAACTTGATCCGGTTTCCGGTACGTGAAAGACAAAGTACATTTTCTGGCTATAAAAGAGACAATAAAAAAAAAAAGAAAAAAATTTTTCCAACTTGGAAAAATCCAATTGGCAAATGATCATTAATTACATAAACGGGGAAATGAATGACGTCATACTTACTTTCATATCCAGATGCAGGATGTTTTGAGAGTGCATAAATTCAACTCCTTCACAAATTTGTCTCATAAAGATAGAACTGACACGTTCAGTTAGGACAAAATCTTCATCAATTACACGTTCAAATAACTCGCCGCCTTCAATGCTAAGAAGGATATACTCGTTAACTATTTTTTCGAATTGATTTTGTAAGAAACCTTACATTTCTAAAATAAGAATCATTTCACTTTTCCCGTTATCAAATGCATCATACAACTGTAGTAAGCGTGGATGTTGAAGGGCTTGCATAATCTCCACTTCTCTTTCGACATCTTTTCGGTCTTCTGCTCTTGGAGTGTTGATATACTTTGCAGCAAAAGTGTGGCCGGATTTCTTTTCTTTACAGCGATAGACTACACCGAATTTTCCTCTGACAAGTAAAAAAAAAAGAATCCTTGGTTGGAATTTTTGGAACATAATGAATGGGTATAAGAGAAACTTAAACCAAATGTTTATCAACAAATTGGTCCAAAGAAACATATGGAGTTAAAGTTGCAAGACTAAGTAGTGAGCAAAATATTGCAAAAGATGTGTAAATAGATTTAATAGACGCCAGGTTAGGAAAATGTTGTCATTTTTTTAAATTATAGCTCACTTTTGCTCTTTTCTTGCAGATTCTTGTAAGAGCTATCTTTAAGCGATTAGAATTTGCAGAGTGATGTATAAATGGAAGTGATCCAAGCTGTAATTCTGGGCAGAGAATAGCTACTCTGTATTCTGGGTGTGAAAGAGAGAAAATGTAGTAGGTATTTTAAAGTAATTGCAAAGTTTTGCTTTTAATTTCAATGAAAATTCATTTTAACACTTGCAAATTTTAACCCTTGTATATTTATAAATCTTTGGCCTGTTTCTTTTTAACATTGAAATTCCAGTTCCCAGTAAAAGATAACCATTAAACTTGATAATGCCCAACACTGCAGTTTTCTTTTTTTCTTTTTTTGACTTGTTTTAATTCCCCTTCTTTTTTGTTACTTGGTGTCTGAACTCCAAATTGCAACTTGCCAAGGTTGGGACTTATTCTTCCAAGAATAACATCAAGTTGCATTCACATTGTAGAGACACACATCAGATGCAGCAACTGAATACTCTTTTTTCAAACAAACTTTTAGCTTTACCTCAAGATCAAATAGCAATTAAAATAAACCCAAATTTCGTTCATATATCCAGTTCCTAGAACAGAAGCCAGGAGGAAAGCAGTGTGATAACAAAATCCCGGATAGGGAAATTCTTGGAAACAGTCTTAGTAAATACCTTTGTAGACAACACCCCAAAAAATACCGAGTTTTATTGAATCCTTTTTAAGACTATGGTTAACGTCCAAGAATTTCAACGGCCTTTTCCAAATCATTAGCCTGACATTTATTTATAACAAAGCGACAACTGAGTTTACCCAAAACGCGTAATTCCAACATGAAAACCTTCAATATCAACAATACAACAAATTATTACTTTCAAACTCACCTGCCCAACTCCTGGAGCATATCATAAAGTTCTGTGATTTTTTGCCCGGCCTGAACCAGTACATTTCTAGGCTCGAAAGGTGCCTCTTCTTCATCAGTCGGATCTGTCTCGTCGATAAAGATGGACATGATGGCGTCTTCTCAATCTGAAACAGACGCGCATCTTCAAGGCCCAGCAACTTGACACCTGGGCGCCCACATTGGGATTGGGGAGTGGAAGTGGGGTTCTATTTTTTTGGCCCATTGCCAAAAATTCTTTGGCACGTGGCCGCAGTAACCAACTTCCGGTGCACCCATCAATCAATCAATAAAAGAATAAACGGTCCACAAGTGTCGCGTTTAAAGTGATTTTTGTTTTGTTTCTGCATCATCTGTTTCGTTGTTTTATTTTTAGATACGTCCGGGTGCGCCCTTTTCTAGTGCCTGTAGCAAAATAAAAATTCTTTTTTCCACCTGGGGCTCAATACGCATCCGTTTCCCCCATCATTCATAAGCAAGCCCACCAATAAACGCACTTTTCATTCAGTATTAACATGCGTGACGTCATGGGACATCAAGACGCGCATCGATCGATCAGGATGTCGATCGTGGGTGGGATCGACGCGACGTCGACATAATGGTCCTGTCAAAGTGACTTACCTACAAGCCCTTGTATTGATTCCTCGTGGCCCCGGGGGCGGCGCGTCCTCCCTCGGTATCTGTGCTTAGCGAGCAAATACGGCAAAGGAATGCGATGTGACGACATGAGATGAGGTTGCTTGGTAACTACTGGATGCTGCTAGATGTGCCAAAAAGTGCAGCGCCACTCACGGCCAAGTTCGAAAATTATGCGAATTTAAGTTTTATGGCGTTGTAACGAAATTCGAAACTCCTGATAGTTATATAAAACTTTTCTACGGCCTGTTGCTCGGTTATCGTGTTTTTGATTAACTTTTTCGTCGTTTGTTTTGCCACCCGAGGGCGCTAGCTATCGGGTAAAAAATGGTGGCTGTTTATTTATACGTTTTTTTCTCGAAGGGGTTTGAGTTAAATTTGGTCGGTTAATTTAGTTGACAGACACAGTTGGGGTTCGAATCTAGAGTGCAGTGTTAAAGGTAAACTGGGATTTGATGTTATCTTGGTGTTAAATGTATTTCTTGTTGGCAGTAGGTGCGCTCTGGATATAATTAGCAACGATGAGAGCCACTTCGTTTGTCAATAAATTGGAATATGAAATTAATGGGAATGTCATGAAAGATGCGATCGAATTAGGTGATGTGGATAACGATGAGGTTTGTTATTTATGTAAAATTTATTTTTGGCTGTGATTTATATAATTTTTTTCTTTTCTTTTTTGTTTAGAGAGATGAATTAGCTGTAGGTACTGTCAATGGGGATTTGTTTGTATTCAAAGGATGCTCTAGTCCTTGGAAACCTGGGATCGCTGCCAACGGATTAGGAATGGTGCAAAATAAATTTTTATTTTATGGATGTGTTTATTGGTTAAATTCCTATCTTTTTTTTCTGTGCAGATAACGTCGATAATTGTTGGTGATATCACAAATAGCCAAAAAGTGAGTGATTTTGACTCATCCTGATATGTTGATTTATCTTAAATAAATTTCTCAAATATTTTAATTTTAGAATTATCTCATTGCAGTAACCGGAGAAGGACTTGTGTATCTTTTTAATGTATTTTCTACTAGTCAAGATGAAGATCGTCATGAAAAATTAAATTTAAGACACATGCAACAGTTGCCATCGTCAGCTAAAATGGTTATTTTAGCTGACATCGGTATGGAAATGATTTTTGTAAATTAAAACAATTTTTAATGAGGTGAAATTCACTTAATTTAAGACAATGATGGCAATTTGGAGTTGGTTATTGGTCTCACAGATCGCGTAGTAAGATCTTATCGATGGACGCATCTCCCTTATGTATGCACATAAAGTAAAAATAATCTGGGGATATTATAAAATATGGATTTCCCTCTTAGAATGCGGATGGAAGTGGCGGAGACACATTAGTTGCGATGAATAAATGGGAGTTAGCTAATCAAGTAATTAATTTTTCATTCATTCTGACCTATTCATCATAATTTTAAATTTTTGTTTAGATTGGCTCAATCTCGTTTCACACAAATCCAGATGGCAAAAGTTGTCTACTCGTTGGGCAACCTGGCGCCACCTATGTTCAGCTTTATTGTGATACAACTTACACAGAAAATAATTCCCATTCTAAGTGAGGTTGAATTTATTAACTTGTTGAATCAGCAAAATTGAATGTTCATTGTGGTTAGGGAACTCATGACTGAAATGCCGTTGGAATATCAGTCACTCATGTCGGGTAAATTGCGAAATTCCAATACAACCACTGAAGTTTTAGGTGATGTTCACTGCAGTAGTGAGAACTCACATTTTGCGGTTGTTACATTGGATGGTATTACAATATTACTTGGAAAAATAACCCATTTCTGAAGAAATAAATTTTTTATAGGCATTCTTATGCTTGTTGACAGTTCAAACGGAGACACTAAATGGTCGTTACAATTAGAACATCAATTATTTTGTTTGTCTAAAGTGGATATAACGGTTTTCTAGAAATAGAAAATTTTATTATATATAAATTTTGATTAAAATTAATTTTTAGGGTGATGGAAGAGAAGAAGTTGTTGTCTCATCGTGGGATGGACATACTTACATTGTTGATTATGAGCAGAATGTATTACAATTTTATTTGGACGATAGTGTGTCTGCGTTTAGAGCAGGTAAAGATGTTATTAATTTTTTTACTGCGGTTTTTTTATGTTTACATTCGCTTGTAGGGAATTACAGTATTTCAACAGAATCTGGAAATGTTCCATGCATAGTTTTTGCCACGCTGTCAAATCGTATCGTCATTTATCACGACATTCAGTTGCCCAGAATCCCATTAACGACATTACCAAGTGCCGTGAAAAGTCACGCAGATTTTAATGACTTGCTTACAAAATTAGGTATTGACAATGACGAGGAAAAAATTTGTAAATTATACAATTTTTGTTTGTACGGAAGCAGATAATAAATAAATATCTAGTCTTTGAATAGCGGAATGTTTATTATACAGGAATGGTTACAATATTTGAACTTTAGTATTTTAATATAGGTATTCATTTAGTGCTTAGAGCTATTAACTGATCCCTAATTTTATTAACGCCGTCGAGTAAACTATCGACTTTATCTTTAGTCAGTTCCATGGTCACGGTATTAACATTCGGTGTTTCTTCCACCTGTTTAAAATATCAAAAAAATATTTCCTCTTATCTACTCATTAATCACTCAACCCACCGTTAGCTGCATTAAACACGTAACATTTCCATCTCTCGTACAATTTGACGCCATTTTATTATCAACTCTCCACTTAAAATCCACAAGTTTCGGCCGAATAACTGCAAACAAAGCAAAACATTACCCTTAAAATAAAAAAAAAATATTCAAAAATGTTCACACCTGTTTCCGCCGCCATTTTCCTTTTTTTTTTGAATTTTCAGTTGTTACGATCCAGCACCGGGGGGCGCCCATTCATTCACTTGCACATCCAGTGTTAGGCGGGAAATTTCCATTGCGAATCTCGTGCAGTAGTTTTTCGTGGATATTCATCTGGTTTATACCTCATTTCATCACAAATTTATCATGCCAGTCACCAGGAATCAAGCTAGGTAAAAAAATGAGTTCTTTTAATAAGAAAAGTGACCGCAAAAAGCGGGGCACATGGGACGAGTGAAAAAGGGCGACATGTTGGAATCGGCGTTTCTTTTGTTGCAGCAACGCGGACGCTGAAGCATCTCCAGTGGAAGCCGGCGTGGAACAAGTAGAGAAAGAAACCACTAAAGAGGTGAAGGAAACCAAGGAAGTTGAAACCACCGATGAAGTGGTTGAAGAAAAAAATGAAGTAAAAGGAAAAAATTATTTGATAAAAGAAATTTTATTTAATTAACGTATTTATTTTAGAACTCGAACTCAAAAGGTGAAGAGTTAAAAAAGGAAAACGAAGAAACAAAAAAAACAGAGAAAGATGAAAATGATGGAAACAAAGGTAAATTTTTATTTGTCTTTGCGGGATTAAATTTATTACCTTTTAAAATGTCACCCTGGTGGCAGAAATCGGAATTTTTTTTGAAGGTTAATTGTTTTAAATTTTTTTTTTAGATGGTGAAAATGATAATAAAACCGAGAGCTTAAAACGAGCTAATGAAGGTGATGTTGTTGATGGAGGGGAAGAAACCGAAGTTACTCCTCAGAAGAAATTGAAGTCTGAGGAAATTAAAGTAGGAGAAGAGGCTGAAGAACAGCCTGTGTCGGCTTAACTACTTAAAAATACTTAAAATTTCGTTCTTTCATCATCAAACATTTAAAAATAAACATTCCTCTCGTCAAAAGGTTGTTTTTTGAGTGTTCATTCCATTATTAGATTTAAGAAAAAAGTCGACTAACATGTTGTCATATATTTAAATATTAAAAAAATAAAAAGTTTTTTATGTGTCACATCGTACTTAATGTACACTTGAATAAATAAGGAAATGGGTTTTCTTTTTGACTACGTTTATTTGTCTCATTAAAATTTTCAAGCGTTCGAGTAGGTAACAGTAACTGAAAAATGATGACGTAAATTTCTTTCCCGTATCACTCACCAGATGGCGCGTCGGATAAATATATGGTTATCCTTTAATTTTAAAACTTTCATTCACATTTTATACGCCGAAGACTTACATAGTTAAAAAAATAATGAAATGTAATAAAGTTTCATAATATTTTTTCATTTTTGAATTTGCTGACGTCACTGCTCCAGATGGGTAAACTTACAGTTTCACTCACTAGATGGAAACCATCCCTTATCGGACCAATTGAATCACATTTCATCATTAAGTATGGTTGGTAGTGGGGATATTCTGTTGAATCAGCGATGAATTCCATTCATTAGACCGAATAAACGTCATCATCAAGTAACGTAAATAATTACATAACAATTTATTTCCTTTTTCTAATTACCTATTCCTTATTTTATCTACTTCAGGTAATGTCAACTGATCAAAGCACCATCAGATAAACAACACGGCACAACAAGTTTGACACAAAATAATGAACGAACGATGACGGAGAATGAATCCAATGTCACCGATTCACAGAGTTTCCTCGATGATCTGGAAAAGGCAAAAGCGTTAAGTCTAGAGACCTTAGAATTAGATCGGATAAGAAGAGAGAAAATTAACGGTCTACCGAAAACCAAACAGAAAACAACGATAACAGTATATAAAATAAATTATAAAACCCGGAAATTATTTATCTTATAAAATGTTAATATGTTTTTTAAGCTTGCAAACACATCGCGTGCAAGCAATCCACGTCCGAGACCGTCGTCGAGAAGCTCTGGGAAATTAATCCCTCCACCGTCGGTTGATAGAACTCAAAAACCGGAAGAAAAAAGTGCAGATTTAATAGATTTCTCACCAACCGAGAAAAAAAGAAACAACGAAGATTTATTAGAAGCGTTAGATCTAGATTTCTTCGAATCGAATTTAAATCCGCCATTGAATTTAGTGTCTTGGACACCTCAGGTCGTCAAAGTGCCTTTGGTCCCCCCAAAACATATAGATTTAAATTTAATCACCCCAGCTGCGCCACCTATTCCACCAAAAGATTTTAGGCCTCTTACGAATAGTGTTTCATGTCCGATCACGCCGGCCACACCATCAACAGATGTTTTGAAATGTATAGTTAAAAAACGGAATAGTAATTTAATTGATCTGAGTGCGGGTTTAGGGGAATTGAGCGGAGGTAGTGGAGACATCTTATCCACTTTTGATCCGTTGTTAAAAGGCGATGAAGCCGTTGAGTGTTTGGGTAAAGAGCCATCTGTCGGTGCCTTCGAGGATGATTTTGACCCTTCCATTATGGTTCCTGATGAAGAGAAACCTCCTGCACTGCCACCTAGATGTCCAAAAGAAGTTACTGGGGATACGGTCGTACCTCTTAGAGTTAGAACTACACCGCCTGCGCCGCGGTCACAGCGGGTATTTCAAATAAAAATATTTTTGGTATCTTTGTTGATAATAGAATTTAATGTATGTAGTTGGCAACGTTTGTTAATTCGCACATCGTTAAACCAATGAATTGGGCAGCCAAAGTTAAACAAAATTATGAAAATATAACTGTGATAAAGAAAGAAAGTGATCTTACTTCGGAATTTGAAGCATTTGCGAATATGGTAAATAGGTAAGTAAAATTTTGATTTATTATGTTTTTATATATTTATGTTTTTATATTTATAATTTTTAGGTTACGTGGCGAGTTCACTTACGACGATATTCATACAAACGTTGGTTTAGTGTTAAGCCCTACGCTTGAGAGTCAAAGAGAAGAATCTACGAGTGTAAAATTGCTAATAGGGTCTGCATATTCGGAAAAACCGATTTTATTTCATTGTGATGGTATATTAAAACAATGAAGGAGTTTTGTTATAATTTTATTAAGGTAATGTTTTTTGTAGTTACAACCTCAGTCGAGCACGTAATAAGTCACGTTGTTTGCACTTTATTCGATGACGACGATAGTGATGTCACATTTGATGAATATGTACTCAAAGTGCATGGGTTAGCCGAATATTTTTCTAGGGATTCAGCTTTAGTGGACTACGAATACGTTCATCGTTGTCAGAAATATGATCAAGACGTTCGTTTGACTCTTGTACACACGTCGGAGTTGTATAGACCATTTGCTAGAACAGTGAGGACATTTAGAAATCTTTATTTAATTGTGAGAAATTTAAATTATTAACTTTTAGGTTTACGATGATAAAAATGATACGGAGCTAACTGCTGAAGAACTTGCCGCCTGTGCTACGGGGCTACCAGTTACGCGGGAGACCTTAAATATTCTTTTGGAAACATTTGAAAGTGAAGTTGAGAAAATGAGGGAACATGCATTGAAAACCGTCTCGGGAGGAATTCAACCTAAAGGCGTTATTCAGGCTGTTAAAGCGATTTGCGCTATTTTATCGCAAGTTGAAATAAGCGAAATTACTGCTGCTGTTGAGTCTTTGTGTCAAATATGTTCAAGTTTTGTTGTGTCTGAGGAATCGGATGTTGCTGATACTGGGTCGTCTTTTACAGTCGTTCATTTAACTAGGCAAATGTAATTTTTTTTAAATCTGAAATATTCTCAAAGTAAAATGTTTTTTAATTTTACAGGTCGAGTAATACAAGAATTGATTTGTTAGAAGAGTCATTGCATTGTTTAAATCTTGCAATACGTGATTTGTTATCAGTGTTTTGTCGTTCGTTCAGAGTGGATTTCGATGTGGTAGGAGCTCCTACGCCTAGTAAAATTGATGATGGTAAAAATTAAATGTTTTAGTACTGTATATAAAATCTTGAGCTTTATAAATGTTTTTGGTTATAGTTCCGCATGATATTTCTTCCTTAATGGATTCGCTATTAGTTGACGTTGCTGCAGTTCATCGGATAGATCCGCGTTGGTCAACCAGCTTTGATCAGTTTATTGTTCGTTGTGACATTTTTCATGGCTCGCATTTGGTTATGGGTGGAACGGAAACGAAAGCTGTTACTGTAACTACAAATTTCTATGAGAAGTTGGCATTTAATCAATGGTTAATTTATTATTAAAAATGTTTTCGTCAATTTTTAAATTTTTCACCTTTCTTTTAAAAAGGTTGCAATTGGATTTGATGTTGTGTGCCGTGGCAAGGGAGTCACGCCTAGTTTTTACTTTATTTGGAGTTAAATTTCTTCCTCCTGACTCAAAAGGCTCTGACGGAAATTCTGTAATGACTACAGTTCTTGGTTGGAGTTCTTTGCAGTTGTTTCATTTTAATGAGTACGTATTCTATTATAAGTTGATATGATTTATTGCATTTAATTTTTTTGTCTAGTTATTTACAACAAGGGAATTTTCTACTTGGATTATGGCCGGAAGAGTTAGACAAATCAATCAGCCCTGCCGCACAAAATATGGATCCTCATTGTCCAATACTTGAAATCAAACTTCCTGAATTTGACTGCCAAATTTCATTTCCACCAGTCACAAATACAAAGCCTTAGTAAAATTAGTTTGTTGTTGTGTTTTGATAAATAATTAATTTTTATATGTTTTTTGTAGTCGTTCATTAAATTTTCATCATTTGGATGAATCTACTCAACATCAATTGATCACACTCACTCATCGCCCGTCATGGCTTAATAGTACAGAAGAAGAAAGAGAGTTTTTATGGGAACGTCGTCATGCTTTGTTTGATATTCCTGAAGCATTACCCCGAGTTTTATTAGCAGCACACTCGTGGAATTGGTCATCACTTTCAGATATTTATTCTATGTTACGGCAATGGAAACCGATGAATCCAATCGATGCTTTGGGATTACTTTTACCATGGTCTAAAAATTTAAAACGTTAAAAAAAAAAAAATCTTATTTTTAATTGTTTTTTTTTGTAGTTTTCCAGATATAGAAGTTCGGAAAGTCGCTAATAGTTGGGTTAAAGAGCTTGGGAGCGATGAGCTTTGCGATTTTTTACCTCAATTAGTGCAGGCTGTAAAGTTCGAAACTTGGCACAATTCGGCCACGGCCAAATTCCTATTAGAACGTTCTTTAACTAGTATACGAGTCGCGCATCATCTATATTGGCTGCTGAAACAAAATGTAGATGATCCATTAAGTGGATCAAGAATTCGGCTGCTTCTTAGGGCTCTTTTGTCGATTGCGGGACGTGCTATGAGAACGCGGTTTGAAGGACAAGAAGCATTGATGAACGATTTGAGTCAAGCAGCTGAAAAAATTAAAGGGATTAAAGATTCATTGAGACTTGTAATTTCTTTTAAGTTTTTTATTCTTTTAAATTAGTTCTGATATTTTTTTTATTTTTTTAGACGACGCTTTTACATGAAATGGAAAGTGTCCATTATGCGATTGATAACAAACGGACGAGTTTACCGTTGAGTCCTAGTCTTGAAATTGTTGGCATTGAAGTCAAGTCTTGTTCATATTTTACTTCCAATACACTGCCCCTTAAAATCAGTTTCCGAAACGCGGAAATAGGAGCTCAATCCATTGAAGCTATATTCAAAGTGGGCGACGATTTGCGTCAGGACATGTTGACTTTGCAGTTAATACGTATTATGGATAAATTGTGGTTAAAAGAAGGACTTGATTTACGTATTGTAACTTTTGATTGCGTCGCTACTGGTAATCGAAAAGGTTAATATTTCATTCGTTGTAAAGTTATGTATAATTGTAATAATTTTTTTTTATTTTTAATTTTAGGTATTGTGGAAATGGTGACCGAATCAGAAACGTTACGCAAAATCCAAACGGAACATGGCTTAACGGGATCGTTTAAAGATAGACCTATTTCAGAATGGCTTCAGAAACATAATCCTTCTGAATTGGAATATCAAATGGTTTGTGGAATCGAATTTCTGTATTAAAGTTTATGCTGATGTAGTGTCTTTTTAGGCTGTTGAAAATTTCACGTTTTCATGTGCTGGCTATTCTGTTGCCACGTACGTTTTAGGAATTTGCGATCGCCACAATGATAACATTATGCTTAAATCGAGTGGTCATCTCTTTCACATTGACTTTGGTAAATTTCTTGGAGACGCACAAATGTTTGGTGCTATTAAACGAGATCGTGTTCCTTTCGTGTTGACATCGGACATGGCTTACGTCATAAACGATGGTGATAAACCGTCACGAAGGTTTCAGATGTTTGTGGATCTGTGTTGTCAAGCTTTTAATATCGTACGGAAAAATGCGAATTTGTTTTTGCATTTGTTTGCTTTGGTAATTTTATTATATTTCTTATTTTTTGTGAGAAGTTTTGAAACTTATTTATTATAAGATGGCATCGGCTGGTATTACGGGCGTTTCGTCAGCTTCTGTCTCGTACGTCCATCGTGCCCTTTTGCCTGATGAATCCGACGTAGAGGCAGCGGCATCGTTTGCTCGTATGATCGAAGAGAGTCTCAAATCGTGGTCCACACAATTCAACTTTTTCATTCACAATTTGGCGCAGTTGAGGTTCACGGGTGATCACGAAGATGCGTCGATGCTGTCTTTCATTCCAAAGACTTTCACGTAAGAACTTAAATGATATAAATACTATATCTATTAAAATAACTATATCTATTAAATATAAATATTAATAAATCAAAATTTTAATTTTTCGTTTAGAATTGAGACTGATGGAAAAATAATCAGTGTCGAAGTTTGCGGATGTCAGAAGAGATATGAACCGGAGAAATATTACGTAATAAAAAGAAAACTTAGGAAACAATTGTTATTAATATTTTCTTCCTATTCTTTAGCTTTACGTACTTCTTGTAAGACGTGAAAATGAACCAGTACCAACATATCTCTTGCGATCCTACAGAGAATTTTGGGAGTTTCAGCAGAAATTGTGCCTTCAATTTCCTCTCGCTAAATATCACTAGTAAATTTAATTTTTTAAAATTCTTTTGAAGTGGATGATACTGATTTTTTAAACGTTTTAAGTCTCCCCCGTGTCACCCATCTGGGTCGCGCTCATGTGCGCCAAGTGGCAGAAAAGCGCAAAACAGAAATCGAGTTATTCCTCCGCTCTTTGTGGATCATGGCAGATGAAATTAGACATGTGAGTTATCCACTTGAAAAACAATCTTCATCAACTTTTGACTTTTTTTTATTTTGAAAAATATAGTGTAGCCTTGTGTATACGTTTTTCCATCCGTTACTTCGTGATCAACAGGACACAAAGTGCCACCTACAAAAATTCAAGGGTATAAAAACGAAATTTAATTTGAGGAAGTTTTTTTCATTTAAAAAAAAAATCTGTAGAGCCCAAACGTGCACGCACTTCCTCAATATCACCTGTAAAAGGGGAAGTTAAATTGTCTATCCGGTATCGCTGTAATTCATTATTTATAATGGTCATGCATGCCAGAAATCTTGTAAGTAGTTTAACAAATATTCAATTTTTTAAAATTTACTTTTATTTTTTTACCGTTCAGACTTCAAGTAAAACTACGGGACCAGACGTTTACATAAAAACGTATTTGCTACCAGATACGCCGCACAAAATAACTAAGCGTAAAACAAAGCTAGTTCGACGCACAACGCATCCAACATTTATGGAAATGGTAGAAAAATTTATTTTAATCATAAATTCAAATAATTAAATTAATTAATTTTGCAGTTGCAATACCAAATGTCTTTATCCATCGTCCGCGAACGGGTTTTGCAAGTGTCTGTATGGGATTACGATAGAATGGGCGAGAATACTTTCCTAGGTGGCGTTAGCATTCCCTTATCCGAAATGGATTTACTGAAAGAAAATGTTTCGTGGTATTCGCTGGTGAGTTTAGGTCGATGAGAGAAAAAAAAAATTGTTTAATCATTGATTTGTTAATAAAATGCTTATACGAATTCTCAGAAACACTTTTTATACACGTTTTGTCAATTTATAGAAAACGTATTCTATGTATGTTTTTTTGGGCAATTGAAAAACAATATTTGTAAAGTTAGTTGCTTTTTTGCTTATGTAGGTTAACAAAAACTTTTGAATGGAATTTTTTTATATACAAGTATTATTAATGATTATAAAAATATTTTGAAATTAAAAGATAAATTTTTTTTCGTTTCCTAACACAGTGAAAGTTAATATTTTATAGCAGAAGTAAATAAAAACTTATTTACTTCTATTTATAGTAATTGCGTCAAGGCCTTGTCACTTTCATCTTCTTCTTCCTTGATGCAATCACTTGGACAGCATTGATTAGCTTTGCATTTGAATTTTTTGTTTCGACACCCCAAAACGCATTTCGAAGTATGGACAGGACTAAATTCAGGTTGAAGAGTCAAATGCGATATTCCTTCTTTGTGGAAGAATTTATGAACTTCCGTAGTCAAATTACGGAAGTCATTGGGATCGCTGAATACGATATGAGCAGTCGCTATAATTTTATCGCGTGTTAATCGCCAGACGTGAATTTCGTGAACGTCTATGGACGGGAACTGAATAAAATCATTGTATTAATAAGTAATTATTCATTAAGTCCGTTTATACAATATGCTTAAGCCTGTTTCTTAGAGAATTAACATCCATATCGTCTGGAACCGTTTGCAATAATATCATTCCAGATTGTTTCACTACAATGGAAAAAACTCTTTTAAGTCTTTTAATAATAAAAAAAAAAATTAATTTAACTGGCAAAATACCAAACGGAAAAGTCGATCCAATAAGAAGAACAACTGTTAAAAAACTAAGCAAAGGATCTGCATAAAGATCAATATCTTTTCCTTCAAAGAAATAAACAAGACAGCAACAAATGACAACGATTACACTTGAGCTTACATCACGAAGAAAATCAAGTATTTTGAAATCATCTTTCGCATCTGTAATTAGAAAAATAATTTTTTTTATTTATAAAGTTTGCATATTTTTTGTCACTATTGTCCTTGACATACTTTGATCACTCGTTTTTCCATTAGATTCATCTTTTAAAACAACACTGACTTTGACTTCGCTACCTTGGACGTGCAAAAAACATCCTTGAACGTGTGTATAACCGCCAAGTAAATAAAAGCAAAATAAATTGAGCAAAATCCCAGCTATTGCAATACCAAAGACGACGACAGGATAATGCATTGCATCTTGATGACTTACGTGAACAAGAGTTTGAATTGCTTCGACCACAAGTCCGAAGCAGAGTGCAGCTAGAAATAAAACGCTGCACAATAAACTAAGAACTTCAATTCGTGCCCAACCAAATGTATTTTTCAGAGTTTGTTCACGGGACATCTGAAATAAGATAGGTTAATGACCTTTAGATCCTTCTTCAAGATAATAATATTTTTTACCTTTATAGATGCGATACATCCGAGAAGATTTAAAATATTATAAAACATTTGATACGAACTTGCTAGAAGGGTGAGTGAATGGGTCACATGGCTCATTACAATTTGGACGATGAAATATATGATAGTCAAAACTATCATAATCCACAGTTTGACATACCGGGTGTCGTTCATGTTTGGAAGCTGTGTGCAAAAGTGCTGATACAGGAAGAACCAATTGAAGACCAAAATTTTTGTCATGTGGTAGATTAGATGAAGTGACCTTGGATCTCAGTGTCAGTGAACACAAATATGTATCATTTGAATGTTACAAAATAGTATTTCATTCTTTTTTTGACATTTAAAAATTTGATAAAAGAATTTCTTTGGCGCTTTTGAATGGGATTTTGTCAGTTCCTAGAAAAAGGCAGTTTTCTTTGAAATTTAAACATGCGTCCATTTTTCGGAAAAAATCGATTCCTAGCACGATTTCATAGTCGCAATCCACTGAAATTGTTTTTTATTTTAGTTTGAAATTTTAGTTTGCAATTTTTTAAAGGTACCTGTGATGTGTAAAGGAAAAGATGTAGATGAAGAACCGAGAGTTAGACGCGCGACATGCACCTTGGCACCTGTTTGATGACTTTTTTTACCATTCGACTCATAACTGGAAATTCAAGTTTTGTAAGTAAATACATTTTAATTAAATTGTAACTCAGACCTTAATTTATTAACCAAATGTTGGGTTATTGTAGATGAAGGTAAAGCTGTGTTTAACAAACACTTGCATTCTTTGCCGTCACACTACAAACAAATTGTAATAAGCAAAATTTATTTACTTATTTATTTTTATATTACATAGCAAGTGACGCAAGGGAGAGTTTCTGATGAAGACTGGAATCGAGTTGTACCCTTTAATTGCGCTATAAAACCTTTGGTATCATCTCTCTGTGTCGTTTCAAATAAGCTGGACTGAAAACAACATTTAAAGGTAAATACAAAAAAAAAATCAGTTTTATTTTTTTTATATCTTACCCGTCTGGGTTTATTTTGTGTTGGCTCCAACCAAGAATATTCTGTGTCATTATGTCGCATTTGTCGACGCTGAATTGCCGTGTCGAAAAGGTTATTTCCCGGACTCATCATCTTTTTCTATTACTATACTTTTACATCCCTTCATTTCATTGCCTTTCTCTAAGTGAACGATTTACCTCAATTTCTATGTTGTTGACTTTTGTTACCATGTCGACCAATTATCAATACTCTTGACCATACCTCCTATTAAAACCCCGTGCGATTATTAGTTTAGTCACGCTTATTGTCAGTTATCTCAGGAATTACAAGTTAATGAAAACTGATTACCTTGTTATTAAAGTAGGTTATTTATGCTACTTTAATGCATTTTCAATATCGTTTGTTATAGTCAAGACAAGATGTATACTTGAGATTTTGAGCAGTCACATTGTTATTAATAAGGTCCTTTTTGCAAATATAGGTTCTTCTACTCAAAATTAATTAAAGATTTTTACTAAATGCAACCATTTTTGCACTTAGTCAACTGGTTTACCGTAGTCAACTTATGAAAGGATGACTAATGTCAATGATACTTGCAAAACTGCTGCAAAACTAGCAATTGCAGTAAAAATTTGTTGTTTTATTTGCAGGAATTTTACAAAGAATTTGTATAGTTTTACTGTGTAATTTGACCCAAAAATTGTTTACCACTAAGAATGGAAAGACTTTGCTAATGTAAACTGCACTTTCAGAACTGCTGCACCTGCACAAAGATGGAAAATCAACTTACTACTGTAAAGCTAGTTTCACAACTGGGTTCATACAGTGTATTAGCAGAACCTAAAAATGATACTGAACAAAACTTCCAAATGAACTGATGCAGAACTGCTATCTTACTTCTGCGATTGCTTTCCAAACTTTTTTTTGAAATTTTTAGGAGTATGATTGCCTACATTCTAACTCATTTTGTGTTACTTAAATATGAACCCAAGTGTGAACTTAAACAGTGCTACAATTTTTAAATTCTTGCTGTCATAAGCACTGTATTTTAGATCAGATTTCTGCTGCCATTATATCATTAATACCACAAATTTTTACTGTAAAATTCACTTTCGGAAAATTGCAGGAAATAGTCAAGCTAAATAGTAAAAGACTGAAAAACGCCAGACTTTTTTTTTGCTGAGTAGAAGAGCCAATCTTGCAACCCTTACTTTTAAACGAGTGTGCTGCTCAAATTTACTGTTTTAAATCAAATAATACGGCATCTGATGTCATAATTAATAGTAGTCTTTATTTTTATTCCCCCTTTGTGTCTTTTTAATACATTTTTAATGTCTCAGTAAAATAAATAGTCAGTCTCTCTACAAAATAAATAGAAAAGTAAACAACAAAAAAAGACAGTCAGCCAAGCATGGTTGTAGGTAATGGCATTTACAATCAACCTCAAAAAATGACAATTTATAAATTTACAAAATAAAGACACAACCCCACATTAAAAAAAAGTTACATTTCTTTAACATGTTGCCTTTCCATTAGCAGGTGTTTCTCTTGCAATTTCTGCAAATTCTCCATCGCTTTCTGCGCATTTTCCCGCTCCGATCTCAAATGTTTGTCTAACTGACTCTCAATTTGCTCTAAACCACTTTGAGCGCTTTCTTGCTCTTTAAGCAAGTGACATTCGCCCAACTTCTCCAACTTATCTATAGCCTCTTCTCCGTGTTCTCGTTCCAGCTGTAAATGCTTGTCAGTTTCTTTCGTCAACTGTTCAATCAAATCCTGCGCAGAATCTTTTTCGGAATTAAGGAATTTTTCTCGATCTCCTTGCATCTTCTCAATCAATGTGCAAGCGAATTCCTGCAATTGGGCGTCTCGTTTCTGCTTGGCTCGATCAATCCCATCATTAGCGCGGTCTTGTTCTTTCTTAAGATGTTCTTGCATCCAGTTATTAATGCGGGTCACTTTATCAGTTCCGTGTTGTTGTTCTTGTTTGATGTGTTCCGCTTGTTCCTGGCGCGTATTAGTGATCGACTCATTGGCTGTGTTGTGTTCGGACGTTTGATTTTCGGTCTGAGCTTTACGCACGAAAGCAATAACTTCTGAGCTATATGTTTGCTCTAGTTTCGAGTGGTCGCATTGATCTTTTCGAGTTTGGCGTTGAGCTTGAGTTGCCAAATTCTGCTCGAGTTTAAAGTGTTCAGATTGTTCTTTTTTCATCTGTTAAAAAATGAATTACACATTAGTTTATGGCCTGCTATTTGAATTGATTTGGTAAGCGCAAATTTAACATTTTTCATTTACAGTTAGCAATTTAAAATCCATGTGAACAAAGATTTCCTACAGTTACAACTAGTAACTTACAAATTGGCCAAATGGCAAAACTGGTCAATGGTTGTCTGATATTATGAACTCGATTCAAATCTATTATATTTATTTCCCATACACATTAAATAGTTTGGTATAGAAAAGCTGAAATTCAAGCTAAAATATTCCACAATACGTTTAATTTTTGACTAACTAAGAACAAAAACAAACTTTTTGCGTTATGTTTGATGATTTAAAGTATGGGAAATAAATTAGCTGGTGAATCAATTTTTGTGGAACTTGCTGCCAACGGTTACGCGCATTTTCTATAAAGACAGCAATATGATTGCTGTAGTTTGTGCCTACTAGGTCTGGGTTGAAATTTTCCGAAATTGCTGGAGTAATTTCTGCTAAAACTGATTTCTCTGCAATTTTCTGTAAATAGTAGAACTACAGACTTTTTAGTCAAATTACTGCAATCACTAGCTGCATTCAATTATTAAACTACTCAACGGACCTAGGTGAGTTTCACAACCTGTGATGTCATTATTCACGATGCGAAATCAGTTAACAAATGCGACGTCGCAGGTTGTAAAACTCACCTAAACTGCTGTGTAGTTTAATATTTGACTGCAGCTACTGTTATTATTTACAGTTGTTTTGTTGAAAAATCTGCAGTTAATTTGGACCGAAAATTGTTGTCTTTCAGAACGCAAACTAATGGCAGAGTTTTGCAGGTTCCTAGTTTATGTATGAATATTTTTTTTTTACTTGATTAACAATTTTCATGGATTTAACTTCAGACCCTCCTCCTTGTCCATTCTGTTTCTGGATCTTTTCAATCATCGAACAGACGAGTTTTTCTCTTTCCTTTTGCATGTACTCTTCCAATTCGGCACGGGTCTTATGGGTTGTTTGCCCCACTTGTTCTCGTTCGGCATGTGCTTGAGCGCTCAACTCATTTCGGCTTTCCGTCATTTTTTTGAATACGAGCTCACGTTCATTTACAAGTTGACTTTCCAGTTCATCACGGCATTGACTCATAGTTTTGACGATTTGCTCTCTTTCCCCTCGTACAGCTCGACCCAGCTCAGTTCGAGCATGGTTTACAGTATTGAGGATCTGTTGCCTCTCTTTTTTGGCTTCTTGGTCAAAATCATTTTTGCACCTCAGCAGTTTTTCAACTGTTTGATCTCGTTCCGACATATCCTTTTTCTTTTTTGGTATTTTAGCAGGACAATCGTTATTTGGGTTATTCATGGATTCCAATTCCTCAACCCTCGACTTTAACCAAATCTTTTTAAGGAAGCCTTGTATATTGTTTACTTTGTTTTTATCGTTTTAAAATACACGTTTTAATCACTTTAAATTTCTTGAAATTTACTTTTTAGCAATACTAATTAGTATTAGACACTGCCAATGTTCAAAACAAGCCTAAAATTCTTGGAGGAATAAGAAAATGACACAACAGTTTGTTGTCGTGAACGAGACTGACACTATTATTGTAAATCGCGTAAGAAACTATTGTTTTGTTTTTAAGTTTGAAACAGGATTTTTCATTTTTATTGTGTTTATTTTTCTTATGATTTTTGTTAATTTTAGATTGACTTGTTATTTTCATAAATGTTTTTTATTTCCAAAAATCAGTTTCACAAACAGTACAGAATGTTCCCCTTGATGACGTCAATTTTGCTAAAATGATACAGAAAATGTTTTCTCAATATGCTGCCCTTTTAACTTATGACGTCATCTAATCATCACACATTTTATTCGTGGTTTCAGGTCTTAATAACTAGAAAATACGCAATACTTATATGAAATTTTATCAAAAAATACAAGTTTAAGAGTTTATATTGTCTAGTAAAAATACAAGACATTTTGTTGACTAATGTCAACGTAGATTTTATTATAAACAATATAACAAATACTCATAACATCAAATAAATTATTTCTTTTTTCTAGACCCTTTCTCTAAGTATATATGCTTGTCATTTTCCTGTTGTATCATACGAATAGATGTCTGTAAGCAATCTATCTCTTCCCTTAACTGTGACTCCAAATTTGATTTTATTTGATCAAATGTTGAATTAACAAGATCTCTTTCTCTAAGCCAATATCGTTCATGATCTCTTTCCATTTTATCAATTAAAACCACTGTTCTGTCCCGTTCATCTACTACATGGTTATTGAATTCTCTCCGCCATGTATTTTGCATCCCTTGCATTGTTTCTTTTTCTGTATGTAGATGCTCATCAGTTTTAGTACGAATTTTATTTTTAGTTTCACTGACATAGATTCTCAGATACTTAATATTTTGCTTCCTTGCATTGGCCAACCAGTGGGTATTATTATTTTTTTCAACCGCAGTGTGCACGTCCATCTCTTTTTGAAATGTATCAATCATTTCTTTACAATTAACTTTCTCTTCAGTCTCGTTCTTTGATTGAAAGTCCTCCAATTCTTCAAGTGCGTTTTTAGCAAACTTCTCCTCCATTTTTTGGTGTTCTGTTTGAAGCGTAGAAATACGTGTCATCAAGTCACCAACTATTTTCTTATGTTGTTTAGTGTGCTCTTCAAGTAAATTCTGAAGACGTTTTATGAGCATGTTTGCCGTTTCCTTTTCTTTGGCCAAATTGTATAGTTGTAGTTGTTTGGTGTTGTTCAACAGCCTTTGGTTGAGGTTTATTCTGGAAGGAGATTTTTCCATTTGGTCTTCAAGCGTGGTAATGCTGTTTTCCCTTATTCTTTCCATTATTCTTGTTTGTTCCTTGTCAGTACGAAATAGATCTGAGGTTAATTGGTTTCGTTCTTCTTCAAGACGATTGTCTAGTTCCGTCTTTTTTGTGTCAAAGTGCTTTTTAAGTTCTTTTCTTTTTCTTTCTAAACTTCTATCCAAATCCACGCGCCGTGTTTCTATAATTTTAGTCATTTGTTTACGTTCTTTGGTTAATTTGACTTCCAAAAGAGCTTGGGTTTTGAGTAATTGGTTATAAAGGGTTTGCCGTTCTTTTTTTGCACGTTCCTCATTCTGTTGTTTAGATTCTTCCAACGATTTGAAGCGTTTTTTGCGATCGGCCATTCACGAACATTGACTCGAACTTATAGTTCTGCGTATTAGAAATTACTAATTGTTAATTGTGTAATTACTTGCTATTTAACTACATACCATTTCAGTGTTGATTGAATGCCGTCATGTAAAACTCAAAAATTTACTTAATGTAAGATAATTCCTTACAAAAAGTTAAACCTAAATGTTTGGTGGTATTTATTTTCCAAGCCACCTGGTATCAAAATGCAGTTTTGCATTTTAAAACAATGCTTCCAGGTTTTAAAAAAGTTAGACTCATTGTTTTCAATGTTAACTTGTTTTAAGTTACCGAACAAGGAAAGACTAATTAATCAAACTCAGTAGCATCAATTTTTAAATTGAAAAAAAAAATATAAAAACAAATGTTGTATGCACCCATAGTTTCTCTATTTAGTCAAAATACCTACCTTCATATACAGACTATTGGATGTGTCTACTTTCAGTTCGATTTTGAAGCCACATTTGAAAGAATTGCATATTATACGTCAGGAGGTCTGGGGGGCAACTGCAACAAGTTTGTTGAAAAGTATTACCGGTAGCTCCGAAATACAAAATAAACATTGCAACTGTTTATTGTTCTGTAGTAATCTTGAAGTTCTATAGAAAACAGTGATAGTAAACAAGTGCAAACTTTGTAATACGAGCACAAACGAAGGACTTTTGCGTTGGGCAACCTTAATTACTAAGCATGAGCTGACAAATTGTAGGAAACTGCTCTATTGCTGTTGTGGATAGATGTATTTTGCAATAATAATTTTCATTTCTGCGTTTTGCGGTAAACCTAAATATAGTAGGTATACTACATGTTTAGTTAAAATGCAAGAAAAACTGCACTATTATTAGCACTGTAATTTTATCACAGAGCTTCGGTCCCTAATAAAATATCAGAATCGTTTAAATATTAAATACTATTTATTCGTATCTTTTTACAATTTTTTTAAAACGTTTACAATAACTACATAGGTGATATATAGCGTTCCATCTCAAGTCTCACATGCGTCTCCAACTCCGTTTGCAACCGATCATTTGCCTCTGTAATAAGTTCCCCTTCAGCCTCTAAATTTCTCCCTAACTCCTCCTCCATTTGATTCAACCCTGATCGAGCACTTTCCTTTTCACTTTTCCAATGACACTCATTATCCTTCTCCATTCTCTCTACAATATCAACCATGTGTTCCTGCTCTAACTGCGTGTGTTTATTAAACGTTTTGGCCAACTTCTCTTTGTATAAAAATGCTTGTTGATGTTCAGCTTCTGCATTACTTTCTCTCAATTTCAGCATATCTGCCATTAACTCCCTTACTCGACCTCGTAGATGTTTCGCTTGTGTTTTTTTAGCTCGACTAAACGCTTCACTTGCATCCGTATGTTCCATTTTTTCGTTTTCACGTTGCAAAATGCGTAAACTGTTGGTCAATTCAATCACATTCAACTGCTCTGAATTTTTGTGCTCTGCGTGTTGTCTACGCAATTGATTTAAACAATTTGCAACGTAAGTTTGTTCCAACCGTAAATTGTCAACTTGGGCTTTACCTAATTGTAAAAAAGAATGTTTAAGTAGTGATAATTTTCTCTTTGGGTAAATAGACCAAACCAATTTTTGTAGCCAAATTGACAGATTGCACCAACTCTTTCTTAGTGTGATCATCTTGTACCTTCTTAAGACGACTATTCAAATCTGCTTCTTTATTTTGCTCCAAGGTGATGTGTTCAATTTGATTAGCCTGAAGCCGTTTAACTGCCTCATCCGAGCCACAAGCGGCTGATTCTAAACCTTTCTTAAATTTTTCTACCATTTTCTCACGATCCCTCTGACTCTTCAACCGTCTCTCGTCTTGTTTTTCAATGAAGAAATTATAAAATTTACTTCTCATAGCCTGACCTTTCTGCTTCATTTCTTCACGTTTAGATGACATGTATTTCTCTAAGCCTTTTCTCTCACATTGTACACGCTGTTGTGTTTCTTCATAAATCTGCTGTAGGATGTGAATCCTTTGTCTTCGTTCTATTTCGGCATCTTTTTCCATTTTGTTGAGGCTTTCGGTGAATATCTTTAGCGTTAACTCTCGTTCTTTTTGCCTCCTCTGATCCATACATTTTTTAGCTTGATCCATTACGGATAGTAATTTCCTACGTTCGGTCATTGCTGCAAAACTTTTGGGGAAAACAACATTTACAAGAGTTCACTCGGCAAGAGTTTTTTTTATACTCACGATTCTTGTCTTTTGAATTAACACAGCAGATTACTAATAATTTGTAATTGTTTAAAGGGATTAGATTAGTAAAATCATCCCCAGTATAGAACTAAAAAATTAATGACTTGCAGCGTGTTACAAGCCTAAAATTATTATTAACATTATTACTAGCAAAACCTAGTGGGGAAACAGCGAAATACTAATGATAGGAATTTTTCTATTTTTAATTTTTCTTTTGACACTTTCATCTTTACATTATATATGTATGAACATTGGACATTTTTATGTACAGGATCCTACAATTTTTATATTATTATAATTTTTACAATTTTTTAAAAACTTTAAGAAAACAAAAATATTGCGAGTTCACCAGAAAGTTAAAAAAAAAATTAAAAATTAAGTAAACACAAACTGTTTCTAACATCCGCCATCTGTTCCATTAACTTTGGAAGCTTTCTTCTGCTCCAACTTAAGATGCTTTTCTTGTAGCTTATTAACAGCATCAGCAGACGTCTGGGCCCGTTTCAACTCTCCTTGAACGTTATTACTAACACAGTCCTCCCATTTTTCAGTCGCACTCCCTACATTTCCGCTTTCCTCCTCCATATGTTCTTCAATATTCTTTGAAACTGTGCTCATTACGTCCACAAGTTTGTTTCCTTCTTCTTCAACGTGTGCTTGAAATTCCTCTTCCATTTCACCAATCATATTACTCGCAGTCTCCTTCAAATTTTCTGTATTCTTCTTGGACTCTTTCTTTAATTTGTCAAGTCCGGTTTTAACTAATGCCCTTAATCTCTTTGGGTCAGTTTTTTTAGCTTTGGCAACAAACTCCAAATACTTCTTCATCTCAGCTTTGCAAAGAGTATGCATCTGCTTGTTGATATCATCTACTTTTTCAGGACCCGAGATCCTTTCCTTGGCGATATTTCCTTGCTTTACACAATTAAATCCTTGTACAGTCTCGTTGATAGTCGCAAGTTCTGATTTTAGGTTGGTGCATTGCAGTCTCCGTAATTTCTTGATAATTTCCATGAACTCTATAAGTTCTGCTTTGGAGTTGCGTCTCTGCTCTTTGCGCAAAGTTTCCACCACATCTTTTTCGGCGGCCTTCTCTTTTGTAATGTGCTCGTTCATAAAGCTTTGTAGTTTCTTTTGGGCAACCTTAGCAGCTTTCTTATCGAGTTTTGCGATCTTTTTGCAGAACATAGCAAGAATTTTCTCTCGTTCTTTTGCCACTTTCTGGCATTGCTTAGAACGGCTATTTTCCATTTCTTTGGTGTTATTTTCGCGGTCTTCTTGCGCTTCTTCGCTATAACTGTTTCGCTGTTCTTGCAGATTTTCGACCATTTGATCTCTTTCGGCTTGAGTAGATTTCATCAATTCCGTTTTCATCTTTTCAAGTTTGGCGTTTTGTTTTTTGCGTTCTGCGTTGGCAGTATCATCCAATTTTTTTTGTTTGGCTAACAATGATTCGCTCAGTTGGTCTCTTTCTTTTCTGCTCACTTCGTCCAGTCCGTTTTTGCCCATATCAATTTTTTGTAAAAACCGTTTGCGTTCCATTGTTTTAGATAAACTTGTTGACACTGAAAATTTACATTTTTAGTTCAAAACAAAATGTTTATACTGTGTTTTACTCTTGAATTTTAAGGGAGACTGTTGTTAAATTTAAGTGGAAGAAGGCCTAGTTTTTATTTAAAATGGCGTCACATATTTAACATTGTTGGCAGTGTATTTTTAGGGTCGATATCTGCCGAGAGTTTTGTGAATTAAAAGTTTAATTTCTCAATACTAGGTTACTGAATGTAGAAGCCGTTGTTGGAAGTCGTGGGCTGATCGTGGAAAACGTTAAAGTAATGAAATATTTTAATCGATAGTTTGACAAAGCACGATGTGATTCAAAGCAAAAATAGGTGTCCATCATAAACGGAGCTGCTATTAGAAGTTATTTTTATTTTTCCTGTTATCTTTCTACTTTATACTAGTGGGGGTTTTTCTATAGAGCTCTGGCGTCCCCTCTTGCTTGCTCATATGTTTTTAATTGTATACTCTATTATAATTAAAAGCTACCAAGCTTATTTTAACTAAACTTACTCTACAACCGAAACATGCACTTAAATCAATTTACTGTATCCTTATTCTACACATTTTTTTTTTGGAGCACTCGAATAAATGTGTGGTCTGCATTTTAGTTCTAGCCCTTCGGCAGCCCTTTCTGATTTAAAGGTTTATTTTCATTAACTTCTTACTGCTGCTATACGATCAATTCCAAAGACTAGCAAGGAACACTAGGTGTCAGCTAGATTACGTAGTAAGTTAGACACCTATTTGCATTTCACAGGGGCATTTTCGTTATATTAAAAAGAGCTAAAAACAGTAAAGATTTCTAATCCGGGTAGAACTCGCTTAAAGTAATAAAAAAAATACATTTCATTTGTGTTTATTAAATACTTCGCAGATGGAGCACCAAATGATGGCCGCCACAAAGTTAAAGATTAGAACGTAGCAACTGCGTCATCATATCCAGGACTAAAACTTACACGACTTCACAACCTTTGGAGTAACAACTACATAAACATTTGCCTACAGCGTTTTGGTCGTGGAATCCACCAGCACAGCTGTGCCTACTAAGCGATACTAGAGTGAAAGAGAATTGTCGAAGGTAAAATTGAATTATGGAATAGCCATTGCTTTTACATTAGTTGAAAAAACAAGCGGAACGTTCCAGATAGTTAGAAAATTTTTGGTTATGTTATTAACTGCCCTAACCGTTTTTAACTCAAAAACAGCAGATAACAAATGTAATTTTATTAAAAATGCGTAGAATTTCAAATTAGTCTTTAAGAATATTTCGCGCTTGAAATAGGACTATTTTTTTTAAATTAAATAAATAAATCTTGTAAATTTATTTATTCTAAGTACACGAATGCAACTTTTTAGATTCATCTGTCTTAAAAATGAGATTTTTTGTCGTTTTTTTATGATAATTATTTTTTTCTTTATATTTTATCAATTTATTATAAGTTGTAACTACTATGTGCGATAATGGTTAGAGTGGTCTGTTTTCGAGTGGGTGATCCTGGGTTTGTGTTTAGCAAGGTGCTGATTTGAGATTTATTTATGTCACGAGATGAGAAGTTATGTGCTGCCACCTAGTTTAAAGATTATTCTTAACCTTGAAATTCTATTTTATTAACAAATGCGAAATTGTTCTCACAAGGAAGTTGCAAGTAAATAAGCACATGTTCTCGACGATTACTGGCTATTGGTCAATCCGAAGGAAGTGACATCACTCCTGTGAATGTGTTATATTTGTCCTTGGAAGAGTGAATAACCAATTCCGTTGCCATGTACCACAGTCAGTATGAGTTCCAGTTGAAGACATTTTTTGAGATTTGTTAATTTATATGGGAAAATTGTGTTAAAATAATATGGTGCGGTGCTAAATGGGTCACATGTTTTATTACAGTTACAAAACAAATAACTTTTCATGCAAGCAAGCAAGTTTAGCAAGGTGCTAACTTGGGATTTATTTATGTCACGAGATTAGACCGGAAATTATGTGCTGCAACCTAGCTT